>PVHP010023596.1:0-27199 GCA_004024765.1 Zapus hudsonius
AGCCACAGCCATTAAATCAACACAGGATAAGCCAGTGAGACAGAAACCAATGATTTTGACACAAAGACCTCTAAGCTCACAACCTTAAAGCAGCCTTAATACTCATCCACCACGACTCAGGGAACTATGTGGAAGAGGGGGCGGAAAGATTGTAAGAGCCGTGGTGGAGCAGATTATCCAGAGGCATGGCCAGGAGAACCTGGCTGAATACTAGGCTATCCATGGTCCCCTGTCACAAGGACTGATCCAGACGACCCATGGAGGAGGTGATCCAGTGGAGGGGGAAGGGGAGGGCAGTGGGGATTTGGGGATAACAACTCATTGTTTGCCCACTAAATGTTGTAACTCATTATGGACAATAAATTTAAAAAAAAAATAAAAAAATTAAAAAAAATTAAAAAAAAAAAATTAAAAAAAAAAAAGAAATGAAAAGGAGCTAATAATACATATAACAATATGCATGATTCAGGCATATAATGTGTAAGAGAGACTAGATTCAAACATATAACTATATGCTTCTATTGATATGATTTCTTAAAGGAGGAAAAGTTACTCCATGGTTTAAAAACAACCAGGTAACTGTCTTGGGGTAAAGAAACATTAAGAAGGTGCATGGGAAAACTTTCTTGAATAACAGAAATATTCTTTATTTGATAGAATATGGGTTACATGAGTATAGAAGTGTCAAAATTTGTTGAACTGCACACTTGGGATATTAATATCTCAATGAATGGAAATTTTATCTTAAACCAAAAAAATCATTATTTAAATATTTTTATTTATTTATTTGCAAGCAGAGAGAAACAAAGAGACAGAGGGAGAGAGAATGGTCATGCCAAAGCCTCAAGCAGTAATAAACAAAGTTTAGACACTTTGTGCATCTTGCTTTACATGGCTACTGAGGAACTGAACTCAGGTCCTTAGGCATTACAGGCAAGTGCCTTAAGTGCTGAGCAATCTCTTCAGGTCTCTAGCTGCTGCAAACTCCAAATGAATGCAACACTTTGTGCATCTGTATTTATGTTACTACTAGGGAATAAAACCTGGACCACTAGGCTTTGCAGGCAAGATCCTTAATTGCTGAGCCATCTCTCCAGTCCAGTAACTAATATATTAACTTAAGGGATACTATGCATTCAAAACATCAATTCATAAAATATATAAACCTTCCTATTTCTGTGAGTTTAAGATATACTTAATATAGCATATATTTTATTAAAATTGTAAGCAAAAGGAAAGACATAATAAAAGATACAGAAAACATTAAAATCTAATCTATGTCTACTAAGTATAGGAGACATAATAAAGGATGTAAAATATGTGAAAAGAAAATGGATCAAAATTTCCAGAACTGATGAGATAAGCAAAAATCCTTATCACTAAAATCCTAGAGAAAAAGGTAAGACGCTAGGAAGGAATAGGGAAGCCAATTATAAAATGATGACAGCCAGATTCTGAAAAACCCAATTTGCCAATGATCACTGTTGACATGATACCTTCAACAAAAATGTTGCTACAAATCTAGAATGAATAACTGACATAGCTACCTTTTAGGAAGAAAAATAAAATTAATCAATATGCAAATAAAATGATGTTGCTACCAAAAGAGCTTCATTTAAAGAAATCTTGAAAGGTCATTCTATATAATACTACAACCTTAAAGGGTGACTAGTTAGGGGAAAAGGGGGTTCAGCCAGAGTGCAGAGGAGGTGAGAGACAGTAATGGGGAAAATATGATCAAGATATATTACATATGTATATAAAACCGTTAAAAATATACATACATTTTTAAAAGAATGTCTTATTTGGTTTGTTATCTAGCTATCTTTCATTTTGTTTGAGTTATTTTTTATTTTATTCAATTTTTTTTGTTGTGCTAAGGATTAATCCAATGGATAGATGGAAGAAATAAGTATACTAAGCAAATACTAATACAAACAACGCCTGACGTTTAAATCATCAAAGAGGTACAACATATTATCCTTAGTCCACATGTACTTTTAAAATTACATTAAATTTATATAAAGGAAATGAAGAAAAGAAATAAATCAACAAACCATATTCCTTAATAAAATATTACAACCCATATTTCTCAATAGGTCAAATAAATAACAACAACAAAGTATCAATAACAATAGATGCATTCATACAGTGTTTCTAAGTATTAACAATAAATTAATTAATAAAAAATGCTTAACAATATAAAAAACAATGCAAACAGCATATTCCTTTAAAAGTGTAATTTGACAGACATTCATAACTTAGCACTCAACAATTATAGGAGAAATGCCATCTTCAAAACACATGAGTATTTACAACTTATTGTATATTAAGCTATAAATCACAACAAAGTCAAAAAACAGTATCAAACAGAACACACTACAAAACCATTAACTTAAAAATCAATAATTAAAATTAAAAAATAAAAAGCAAAGTAGTTGTGATGGTGAAAATTTGTTGTCAGCTTGACCTTTTTAGTAATCATGAATGGGTCTCTCTAATACTGTCTAGAGGAAGGCAGCCCTCTCAGTAGGGGGCAGAATGTAAGGAAGGTAAGGGGAGCTAGAAACAAATATCCTAGGGTCCTAGGAGACCCTGCCTCGAAATATCCTAGGGTCCTAGGAGACCCTGCTTCGAAAAACAGAAAAAAAAAGGAAACAGAAATAACAATGAATGATTATAATGTATAATGTATTATAATGTATAACAAATTTGAAGGAAACAATGAAAATAGTACCTGGAGGGAAATTTATACCCAGAATGTTGATACAGGGGAATAAAATTAATATTGCAGCCATTTAAATAAGTTAGAAAATATGATATCTCTAGAGAAAATGGAAATTAAAATAAAAAATCAAAGAATAAGCATTACACAGAGGCACAAAAAGATAAAAAAAACAGGCAAAGTTGGTTCTCGGAAAAAAAATCTCTTCTTAAATGAGTAAAGTAAATGAAATCAATCTGACAGGCAACAGTTTTCTCCATCACTGAAATCTCAGCCAGGGCTCATCCCTCCACCCTGCTCCTCCACCTCTAGCTTAAGCCCTGACATCTCTGCCTCACTTATCATATTCCATTCAGTAAAATGACACTTCCCATAGTCGACCTTATCATCCAACATACACATGCCACCCATTATCAACCCCTTTAGCCTCTAAACACCCCAGAGAAGGCGTCCTGGGCCACTTATGAAAAGTTTGTCTAACTGTGAGCTTCCAAAACATGTTCTTTCTCTACTGCAACAAGATGACACATTAGAGCTCTTGGGAGAGGGGCTTATCTAGTCCCTCATGGACCTGTAATTCATAGTTTTCATCCTCTGAAATGGCATCTTGCTCAGCTATACAAACTCAGAACACCTAAAGCTGTTTTCCTGTTACAACACACATTTTTTATTAACTCATATTTAGATCTTCCCTAAATGCAATGCTTTTGAATATCGCTCCTAAATGAGTCCTGTCTCAAAGAGCACATGCATAAAAGTAACTGTTGTGTAGTCTATGGTTGGCCTCCATAATCACCACACTCAAGATCCATTTCTCATAATATGAGAGTTACCCCCTTTTATTTCTGAAAGTTTCATGTGCCCTTTGGTCTACTGCTCAAAATAAACTACTGAGGATTTGCCCATCAAACATTTAGCCTCTCACTTTATCTATAAAGACATCATATGTCTTGATTTTAGCTAAACAGTCCTAATTCATGGTTTTGTTTGGTGACACTTCTTTACTGCCCTCTCATCCTCTGAGGTCAGTCTGGCACTGGATCACTCTGCATTTTTAACTGAGCTTTCCTTAACTCCAAACTTTCTTGATTGTGAAGGCATATGCATACAATCCTAGCTTTAACTGTGTTGTCCTCACTGGAAAGCTGGTTACCACCCTTCACTATAATCAGTCATCACCATCAGGGAAATAAACACAGAGTGAAGGAAGGACAAGGTGATTTGGAATTTTATTTCATGGAGACATGTATTACACTTTTCACTGACAGAGACACCACAACAATGTTACCAACACACTAATAGGATATAAATTCATTACCTTAGTAGATTGAAAGACACATAAATAAGCAAGCTAAAGCTTTGCTAATTAAATAGACAGTAATGAACCATCTTTATAAGAGCAGGCAACTTTTTTCAATTTAGTTGTCCAACTTAGCTCTTTCCAGGAACACCTGGCCATGGTCTGGGCTTCTGGTCTCTCTTTCATTTGGGGCACACACCTTCTCTGGATGAAATTACACTTTTAAATGCCAGAGCTCCACTGGCCTTTGAACTAACTCTTAAACCAGTGGGGAATAACAGATAAAGGAAGGAAAATAACAGACAATCTGGATCTTATTCCTGCCAATGAAACACCGTGATAATTAAGATGGGCTGCTTAACCTGGATTTAAATTAGACCCTCTCCATATTGAAAAATAATTTTTTCACTGCCTTAATAATAGTCATTATTTGCTTTATATGGCATGAAATTTTAAAAGAACATTATCTGTTTGGCCATATAATTACAAGTATATCCCCTCAAATGATATTTGCTATCCAAAATCATAAATATGTAACCACTGAAGGCAAGCTTATGAAAGAGCAAAAAAGGAAAGAAAGTGTACTTTAATAGATTAAAATCTTATTAGAAAATAGAGATAAATAAAATAACTGAAAGAGCAGATAAGGAGTCAAGTATATTCTCAAGAGAATCAAATGGCATTCAAATTAGCTTCAATGATATTTTCAGAGACCCACAGTACTCAAAAGTCAGTGCTTAATGCAAACAGCTACCAGGAAGGTCCCTATTTGTACATGTTCCAAAGCATTCTCCTCCTTTGGTTACAAGTATAGTTAGAACGAATAAAAGCAAGCATGGCATTGGGTAGAGGGAGCTCTGGCTGGGAACTTAATTTTACTATGGCCTTTTTACATTGCTAAATTCTGTGAACAATGTAACCTTGTCATATGGCATTCCCCTACTGGAGATTACAAACTGTCAAACCAGCTTGGTTTGAAGAACAAACTGTACTTTCTGGTGTGACATTTTGTTTTTGGAATACCTTAAAATGGAGAAATACTGCCTGCCAGTCAGTCCTACTCACTTTTCACTGCCCATCTCTTACATGGAAAAATTGTCCATTTGTGAGTCTCTGAACCTAAAATTTTCACCATTTCTAACCATTTTAAATTCCTTTCTTTCCATAAAGTCTCCCAAGAGAAACTTAACTGAACTCAAAATGACTTTACCCAGTTAATTCTTTTAGCTCTTATTGATTGTGATGTCTCAACATATACAAACTAGTAGGATTTCCATTTATTGCTTAATTCTCCAAAGCCAAATATGTAAAAGGCATGGCCAAATTTTTTCTTTAGTCCCTAAAATGCATCTTTAAAACTTCACAGTTAGAGTACTCAATAATTGCCAATGATAATGTTGAGGTCAATGATTTTAAAAAAGGTACTTGACAAGAAAACAGGTCAAATAAAGTCATGTGCTCAAAGCTTACACATTTCTCAAGGTGACTTGCTGATGAAGTCCTCATAGCCTCATCCTATACAAATTAATAGAAAAACAAAAATAGCACTGCCTGTATTTCCAAAAAGTATTTTGAAAACCTTAACACGTCTTCATAGAAAAGGTGGCAGTGAATATAAATTAAAATGCTCTCAGTACAGCCAAATGAAAAATAAAGCACTCTCAGTTTATAAGACAATACACAATTCCATTGTATCAGACTTGTGTTCCATCTTGGAAAATCATACATTCAAAATAAGTATGTGCTAGAAAATGGGTAGGAATTCTTGTTGTGGTGAGGGTCCATTCTTTTTCCAGGAGAAGAAGACATGGTCTAGAAGCACATTTGTAACACAGGCATTTTACCTGCTAACAGGAAAGGTGTTTACTCATATTTCTCTAGATGAGTATGCCCCCTTGTGGTCACTTTCAGACTCACCTTCCAGTGAACAGTCAGTGGAGAGCCACTTCATGACATTTATTTTCTTTATTTGCTTATATATTCTTATATCTCACTTCCTTAATCTCTACATTAAAAAGTAGTATGATGTAATAAACTTTCAGATATACAAGCTCCTTTGATATTATCCCTATAGAACTTTATTTTTAAAAACTTAACCATGTATTTCAATTAATAATTTAAAGCATTTAATAGATTAAAACTTTATTTGTGAGACTGTATGACTAGTAAAATAACATTATTGTTTTCTCTTTCAAAATTAATATTAAAAGCATCATTTGATTTACCATAGGACCCACCTATACCACTCCCTGGCATACATCCTATCGACTCTAGTCACTGCCCTAGAGATACTTGCTCTTCCATGTTTACTGAAGCTCTATTTACAATAGCTAAGAAATGGAATCAACCTAGATACTCCTTAACTGATGAATGGATAATGAAGATGTGGTTCATTTATACAATGTAGTTCTATTCAGCTTTAAAGAAAATTGAAATTATGAAATTTACAGGGAAATAGATGTATCTGAAAAGGATCATACCAAAGTCACTCAGGCCCAGAAAGCCAAAGGCCACATGTTCTCTCTCATGTAATGACACAGCCAGTAACCAGATTGTTACTAGAAAACTTCAGTGCCAGGGATGGGATACTGTGACAGGGTCAGGCATCTACAGGGAACACCCCCTCCCCTTGAGTGGGAGGTATCTAGCTAGAGCTACAACCTAGGGGCTGATTGGTCAAATATGAGCAAATCAGCTGCCTCTCTGACTCACCTGGGGAGAACTTAAATTAACTTCCCTAGAGGAAGCATGTCTCTTCCCCCATATGGCAATGGAGTAGAGAGACTGCTGAATATCCAGGCCTTAGGAAGGTAAGCCCGTCCCCACCCCAGCTAATGGCTGGGGTGGGGGCAAGCTCCAGACTTTTTCCCTCATGAACCTCTCCTCATGATGGGAGCTCCCTGCTAAAAAGTTTCTGCTTATTTAGCTGAACAATATAAGTTCTGTTAAACTCTCTGACACGTGTTTTCCCCACACTTGTGACTGGAAACTCTGTAACTCCCCATGTTCCCTTAAATAATAAGTCTCCCACTATACCTTACTATCTTCTTGTCTATGATTTTAATTCTTTAACTTTATAGACAATACTCTTTAACTTGGGGTGCAATGAAATTTTTACTGGGGGTTATCTAAATTCTAACCCTTCCCCACACTCATATCACAATCCGTATCAATACCTTCCAGTGAGTTGTTGGCCAGGAAAATTCCTGAGGCCCCCAAAACATTACAGGCCATTGCCAAGGCTCTTGGATGCCCACCAGAATGAGATGGTAAGACTGTGCTGAAGACCACATATGCTTGGGCTGCAGGTCACTGAGAAATCAAGCTGGAGCTGAGATAGAAAGCTGGAAAAAAAAAACTATAGCTGCATGCAGCCCTATGGGAGAGAGATGTCATCAATGGTGGTGAACAGCAGTGGACTTTGCAAGCCTTAAGACGAGCAGCCAGGCCAAATGTGCCAACTGGGGCAATAGTGGCATGCCCCAACCAACTGCTATCTAATTGTACTGGAGGCCCACTCCATGGGAGGGCACACATGCCTGGTACTGAAGACATAGCAAAGACTCTATAATGGGAGAGGTCATGAGCCCTCATGAGGGGAATAACACCAGCTGCTGTCTGGTTAAACTTCAATACAAGCACTTTTTGTTTTAAATGAGCATACCTACATAATAATACTACTCTCTTGTCTAGAGAAACTTCTCTTTTTTCAGATGGCGGTGACCACTAGGATAAGGCAAAAAAAACACCATAGTGCTGAGAAGTGACAGTGGCGTGCTCAGCACTAGGACATCTCTATCACACTTCCTGAACCTCAGGGTCTATTGCAGAAGAAGAGGCGAAAAGATTGTAAGAGCCAAAGGAAGGGTAGGACTGCTTCCAATGCAAACTTCCAGACACAAAATGGCCTGGATATTCATGACTTCGCAGTGCCTGATAATACCTACACATAATGGGAGGAAAAGATGATGACACAGAAACAAATCAGACTAATTGAGAGGGGAAGAGATATGGGGGGAGGGTGGGGAGGTAATCAAAATGGCTTTTGATCTATGATTATGGAAGCTATCAATAAAAAGTTTAAAAAAATCATTTGTAAATAATAATGCTGACTGAATAAAATGGTATTATTTCTATAGATTGGGAAACAAAAATAAAGAAAATGTTTATGCATTAAACATGGAATGGAGTGTCAGCTGAAGGTAGGCCCCCTGCCCTGTGGCCTGTAGTAGCTCAGTGTCAAACAGTAGGTTCTCTCTGAAGATGGTACCTGGCTCTTTCTCTTGAAAGACAGAGTGGTAAAATGAGCTTCCCGTGCACTGTTAATCCTTCCCCTGGGAGAATCTTGAGTCACCTGCTTTATGTCTGTGTGTTCTGCCCAACAAACAGACTACAAAACTGTCTGTGCCCAGAAGAGGAAAACTATGATTACTAAAGTAAGGGAAGCTGTCAGATACTGGACACTGGTCCTTACAGGCTGCATGCTAGACAAAGCCACAGAAAAGATTGAGTCTACAAGCTAACCTGACCAAACCCAGCTCATATGCATGTAACTTTTACTCTTTGTAAAAATTTTAGATAATTATGTATATTTATAAGTATATCGTAGTGTATTACGTAAGGATACATACAAGTATATACTGCATGTTGAGCACATTTCCCTTTCTTCCCCTAAGCAATTTCACTTCCGCTATCATGTCACATACACATGTATATGTATAAAACCTAGTGACCAGACATGAGAGAAAACATACAGTGTTTGTCTAAGACTAGCTTAATTATCTCCAATTACATCTATTTTCCTGTCAACAAAATAACTTCTTTTTTATGGCTTAAAAAACTGATGGTGTATATTACATCACAGTTTCTTTATCCATTCATCCATCTGTTGTTGGCTGGCTAGGAAGGTTCCATACCTTAGCTATGGTGAACAGTTCTGCATAAACATCAACACAAAAGTATGTCTGTGATATGTTCACATGTTATCCTTTGGGTAAATGAGCAGAAAGGGAAGAGCTGGGTCATATGGTAAATCTATTTTTTTAATTTTTTGAGAAATCTCCATACTGATGTCCAGTGGCAAAACTAGTTTGCACACTGGGTTACAACAGTTATTTATAAGGGTTACCTTTTATCTCCATCCTTACCAGTTTCTGCTATTTCATTAGCAACTTTAACTGGGTTGTCTGATTTCTTGTTTAAGTCTAATGAGTTCTTTGTACATTCTAAATAATAAAAGACTTTTCTCCCATTCTATTAGCCATCTCTTCCTCAATTAACTATTTCCTGTACAGTTTTTAATTTCATGAGGTAACATTTTCAGTTATTGGCATTATTTCCTGAGTGACTAGAGTCCTATTCAAAAAGTCCTTTCTGATGCCAATATCATTATATGGTTTCTCTTTTTCCTATAATAGTTCCAATTCTTAAAGTCTGCTATGCACATGGAGTTTATTTTTATACAGGGTTAGAGATAGGGAGGTAATTTCCCTAATTTCATTATTCTATATGTAGATATATTCCCAGCCTATAATGTTTGTATTTTTGTCAAAATAAGGTGGTTCCATTTGCATAGGATTATATCTGGGTGCTGTCCTCTGTTCAGTTCATCTGCATGTCTATTTCCATGAGAGTACTATGTTGTTTTTGTTACTATGCTTTGCATTATAAGGTAAAATGAGGAATGGTGATACCTCCAGTAATATTCTGTGTGGCCATCCAGGGTCTGTTAAGATTTTTTTTTTCTTAGTAAGAATGGCATTGGAATTTTGATGGGGTTTGCATAAAATTCATAAATAGCTTTTGGTACTACACAATTGTCACAATATTAATTATTCCAGTCCACAAGCATAGAATGTATTTCTAGTGTTGCCTTCATTATTTTTCTTTTCTTTGTAAAGATCATTCACTTACTTGATGGGTTCATTCCAAAACTTTGTTGTTGTTTTTTTAAATGTAATTCCAAATGGGGTTATTTCCCTGATATCGTTCAGTATGTTTATTACTGGCATATAGGAAGGGTAATGATTTTAGTATGTTATTTTTATATCCTACGACACTGCTGAAAGTGTTCACCAGATCTAAAATTTTACCATTATATTAGATCACATCTTGTGCAAATGAAAGTATTTTTCTCTCTTCCTTTCTTATTTGTATCCCTTTTATTTCCTTTGCCTAACTTACTGATTTAACTAATACTTCAACTACTCTATTGAATAGAAGTGGAGAGAGTGGACACTCTTGTCTTATTCCTGATTTTAGTGAAAAGGATTCTTCCCCATCTGGTATGATGTTGACTATGTTTATTTTATGTAGCCTTTATTGTATTAAGATATGCTCCTTCTATTTCTGTTCTCTATAGAGCCATAACTATGGGAGAATGTTAGATTTATCAAAAGCCTTTCCTAAAGCTATTGAGATGATTGTGTGATTTCTGTTCTGGAGTCTGTTTACCTGAAAAGTCACACTTATTAACTAATGCTTGTTGAATCACCTGCATACATGGAACAAAGCCCATTGGATCTTAATGTGCTCTTGAGTTCATCTTTGCAGGTAGTTCATTGAGAATTTTTACATCTATCATCAGGGAACTTGAACTATAATTTTCTTTTTTGTTGTTTATCTGGTATTGGTATTGGCTTCTTAAAACAGAGTTTGGTAGTGTTCCTTAGATTTATATTTTATGGAATTGTTTGAGAAATATTGATGAATGCTCCCTTAAAGGTGAATCCATTCAGGACTGGATCTGCTTTAGTTGCAAGGTTTTTATTATTATTACTGCTTCAATATCGTTGCATATTGTTGACCTGTTTACACTATTTATCTGTCATATACATCTACAAATTCATCCATTTCTTTTACATGCTGCAATTTAGTAGAATATACATATTTTTCATTTTATTTATCTATAAGCAGAGAGAGAGAGAGAGAGAGAGAATGAGAAAGAGAATGGCCATGCCAGGGCCTATTGTCTCTGCAAAGAAATTACAGACATATGAACCACTTTGTGTATATGGCTCCATATGGGCACTAGGGAATTGAACCCAGGCCTTAAGGCTTTGCAAACATTTGCCCTTAACTGCTGAGCCATCTCACCAGCCCAAGGAATATGTATTTTAAAGGCATGTCCTAATGATTTTCTGAATTTCATTGATATCAATTATTTCAATTTTCCTAGATTTGTTAAGACTCATATTGTGTCCTATTATATGATCTATTTTAGAGAAAGTGCTATGGGATGCTGAGAAGAACGTATATTCGGAAGTGTTTGAATGGAATATTAACTGGTAAGAGTATTTAATTCACCATTACTATGGTGGAGCTAATCTTTGTATCTAGTAATATTTGTTTTATAAAACTGCACTAGTGTTCATTGTAGATATGTTTAAAATTATATCCTCTTGATGGATTATTCCCTTTATCAGTGTGAAGTGACTTTTTCTCTTTTGATTAATTCTGGCTTGAAGTTAAATTCATCAGGTAACAGAAGAGTAAAACCTGCTTGTTTCCCAGTTCCATTTACTTGAAATATCTTGCTGTAGCCTTCCATTCTAGGGTTGTATCTATCTTAGGTGGTGAGATATGTTTCCTGGTAACAAAAAAAAATGAATCTTGGTTTTTTTTTTCTCCTTTTATTCCAATCTGCTAGTGTGTGTCTTGATTGGGGAATTAAAAGTCATTAATATTGAAAATAATTACTGAAAGATAGTAATTACTGTTGTTTGTTGATTTTTTTTAGTGTGTATAATTTTCCTATTCCAAATTTGCTTAACTATTATTCTAACATGGTGTGTTCACTCCTGTAGCCACATAGATATATTTAAATTTTTATTTACTTATTTAAATTTTCCAGTATTTCAAGGCTTTTAGAATATGTATATCTTTATTGAATCCAACTTTCATAATCTGTACTGACTTCTTTATTTCATTCAGGTGTTTTGTGCTTTCATGGAATCCATTCAAGAGTTTGTGTCCTCTATGATTTCTCTGAACAAACTTGTAATCACTCTTATGAATTATTTTTCTAGGATTTCATTCAATTCACTCTGACTAGCAGCCTAGTGGGATTAGTCATTTTTAGAGGAATCATGTTACCTAGTTTTTTATTTTTCTTATTGTTCTGCATTGGGACTTGTGCATCTAGGGTTAAGTCATTGTTCGTGTTTTCTTTTGAAAATCATCCTTATGCTTTCAGTATGTTGCAATACTGAAAAGGAATCACACTGTAGAATGGCTGAAGTGTTGTTTTCCTCTACTAGACTGATGCTGAGGGCACCGGCTCAATCCCAGAACTCTACTGAGAGTAGAGTCTCTCAGCATTCCTTCCCTGGTTCCCAGATGCCTGTCACATGCTGGGCAATCCTTTGTGAGATCGGGTCATCAATGCTGGCCACACCTATGGACAGTCTTTCAGGAGTCTTGTTGTTAATGTAGGCATCATCCCTGGGCAGTTCTTCCTAATGCTGACCCAATGCTAGGAGCTTCTATCTATATTCTGCTTCAGACTCTGCAGAGCTCTGAATAGGTTTTTAACGTATGAAATACTGCATGGGTTGATTAATATTTTTTTCCTTGTCATCTACAGGAATTCTGCTGGCCAGGTTTCAGCACATAGTCCAATGATACTTGCTCTGGCTTACCCAAGAGTGTGATTCATGGAAGTCCTGGGACTACCACGCTGCTGATTCAGCAGGGGTCATATTGAAATCAGCATCTTGCTGCTCCTGAAGTCAAGTTTAAGGAGAGGGTCAGCCCAGTGTCTCTTCTCCTTCTGCTGCTGGCAAGTACAACACGTATCTTCCTCTTAAACATTTTTTTCTCTTTAAAATTACAATTGAGGGAAGGAAAGATGGTTCAGTGGTTAAAGGCACTTGCTTCCAAAGCCTAACAGTTCAGGTTTGATTCCCCAGTACACACATAAGGTCAAATACAAAGTGGCATATGGGTCTGGAGTCCACTTCCAGTTGCAAGAGGCCCTGGCCTGCTCATTTATATTCATCCCCTCTTCTCTTGTTCTCTCTCTCCTTGCAAATTAATTAATTAATTTAAATGTATAAAATAAAATTATTGGAGAAATTACTGTTACTGAAGAGAATGATGCTAATTTGGGGGTCTGTCTTAAGTATTGTTTCAGTAGCACCCACTAACTAGGAACCGGACCTCACCAGACCCAACAATTCCTCAGGGCCAGACTGGATTCACCGCCCTCCTTGTTTGCCTATTTTATATTGAAATTAAACTAGAGATTCTTTCGGGCATTGCCTACCTATGCTAAAAACTATTATCCAACATTAGCCAGTTTATATTCAGGAGTTTATAGAAGACAGTATTGGTGTGTAGTCTGTGATCTTCCAAAAACAAAAACCTCTATTTACATGTTTACTGGCATTTTGTGTGTGTGTGTGTGTTTCTTTGTTTTCTTGAGTTTTGTTCTTTTTTGTTTTGCTTGAATAATGAAAACTATTCTTAGTTTGTTATTCTCTTTCTTAATATACTTTTGGTTGCTTTTACTTTTTATTTCTTTCTTTCTGTGGGAAGAGTGTGTGTGTGTGTGCACGCACGTGTGTGTGTGTTTTTGTGTATGTGAGCACGCGCGCGCACGCAAGTGCATGTGCATGCACACACATGTCAGGGCTTCTAACTGCTACAAAGGAATACTAGATGCATGCACTACTTTGTGCCTGGCTTTACACAGGTGCTAAGGAATTGAACTAGAGCCAACATGCTTTCTTTGCAAGTGCTTTTAAGAACCGAGCCTTCTCCCTAACTTTTGTTTTGAATGTTATTGTTCAAAAATTTTTGTTTTTTGAATCTGGAAGGAAGTCAGTTCCCAGATAGTTAGTCCATATACTGCTGGAATGTGCTAGATGAGCTGCCAAAGAAATCAGCCAACAATATTGGGAGAAAGCAGGGGACACTACAACAGTGACCAGCATGACAAGATGTCATGTGCAATAGTGGTGCTCAAACTAGATGGGTATTCATGGGCTCTCTGATTGGCTAAGAGATCCACTCTGCGGCAAGGAACCCTTAGCTGGAACTGGGATCCTAGCCAAATTCCTATGGAGACCAAAACACTGCACTCCAATGGAAAGCTTCCACTAATCATAGGCCTAAAGAGATGCGACACCCAGTATAATCTCGCCAAATAAGCAATGCTTGTCTCATTTAACCCATGCTAATTTCATTCTCCATTGGAGAATCTGTTTTTATTTTCCAGAAGACAACAAAAACCATGGTCAACCCAATTCTACCAAAACCAGAAATGATAGCTGACTCCCTAGCAGGAGGTGAACCACCCCTAACAGATCAGCTAGAGCCCAGTTGAAACCACAAAGAAAGAGGCGAGAAGAGCAAGAGTGCTGCTTCTACAGTGAGCTTGACCAGGGTGATGAAGACAGACACCAAGGATACTCAAAACGCCAAAAAAATCCAGAGGTTGCTAAGAGCTTAACACTAAAGTAGACTTAAAATTAACTCACCACCATGGCTCAGAGAACTTTGCAGAAGAGAGGTAGAAAGATTGTAAGATGGTGGGGGAAATATCCAGAGGCATTGCTCCTCCCTCCCCAGTAACTGTCTGATGCTCATACAACTCATAGCCCTTCATCCATCCCATGGACCATTTCAGCAATCCCAATGAGGAGGGTCCTCAGTGGAATGGGGGCAGGGAGGAGAGAAATGGTGGTATCAATACATGGCTTGTACATATAAAGCTTCTACTTATTAAAAATAATAAATAAAGTTTTTAAACTTTTATAATTTTTATTCATTTCTCTTCTACTCCTTATCATTCTATGCTGTTTATTTTCTTTTTATTGATTTAATCTTCCTTTTCCTATTGCTCCATTTCCTGACTGATTCCTTTATATCTCACTCATTTATGGGCTCCACGTTACCCTAATTATTAATTTCATAGTATAGTCTATATCAGTATTCCCATTTTCTGGCTTATGGTCATTGGAGATTTATTTCTATTTTGTGTAGTATTTTAAGTAGATTTCTACTTCTCCAGGACTTAATGTTGCTGTAATCATTTTGTTTGCTCCTCACTGAGTGGTGCTGGGGTTTGAGCATTCAAGAGTGCATTGCTGAATGAGAAAAGCCAAAGTAAGGGGAAGAGACTTCCAAAACAACTCATGCATGCAAAGAAATGCAGGAAATGTGAGACTGCAAGGCAAAATAACTCCTTAAAGGAACCTAGGGAGTGCGATGTTTGCCTCACAAACATGAGGACCTGTGTTCAATCCCCAGCAGCCACATAGAATCACTATGCATGGCAAGACATGCCTGTACTCCAAGTGCTAAGGAGGCAAAAGAGAAGTATCTCTACAGCCACTGGTGAGCCAATCCAGCCTAACTGCTGAAATCCAGGCCAATGACAGAGCCTGTCTCAAAAAGAGGTAGACATATTCCTAAATATAACACTAAAAGTTCTCTTCTAGCCTGTGAGCACACACATGCACACCTGTGTGCAATGCACCAACACAAATAGGAACATTCATACACACACCACATGCATGCACAAATACAAATGATAAAGCTTCAACTACACTCAAAGATGTTGAAATAGGTAAAATGTCACCTGAAGATTTAATTTTTTTCCTTACAAAAATAATGAATTATTTCTTAAAGGATGCAATCCCACTGAGAAGGGTCCTCAGTGGAATGGGGAAGGGAATGATAGCAAGTGAATTCAATTCAGGACCAGGAAAAGTAAAAAAAAAAAAAAAAAACACAGAAGATGAGCAAAATGAATGAGAAAATCAGTAGTAAGAATGAAAAATCTACTAACATAGATAAATTAAGCAAGGAAATTCAGATTTTGAAAGAAATGAAACAAATATATACATGTTAAAAATGAAAAGCTCATTTTAAAATTTAAAAACACAGTGGAAACATGTGATCAATACACATGTTCAAGGAAAAAATATATCAGAAATAGAGAACAAAGTAAATAATGTAACTAAATATTAATAAGGGAATCAAACAAATGAGTGTCACCACAACATTCAAGAACTCTGGAACCAGACTAAGAATTAATGGGGCAGAAAAAAAAGTTGAAATTTAAAAGTACTAAAAAGGTACAGAGAATAAGTTCAATGAAATTATAGAAGAAAAATTCCTAAACTTAGAGATAACAAATATCTAAATGCAAGAGAGATTTCAGAAGCCCAGATAGGCATGAGCAGGAAAGGATCACTCCATGACACATTCAGTCCAAATATCAAAAGCACAAAGGAAAAAGATTAAAAGACAAAGAAAAATTACCTCCTCGCCTACAGAAAACAAACATATCAAAATAACATCAGATGGGCTAGAGAGATGGCTCACTGGTTAAGGGGCTTGCTACAAAGCCTAATGACCCAGGTTCAATTCCCCAGCACCCGTGTAAAGCCAAAGCCAGCACCCATGTAAAGCCAGATGCACAAAGTGGCACAAGCTCTGGTGAAACCCATTCTCTCATATTCTCATATTCTCTCTCTCTCTCTCTCTCTCTCTCTCTCTCTCTCTCTCTCTCTCTTTCTCTCTCTCTCTCTCCTTGCAAATAAAAGTATTTTTTAAATCATTAAAATAATATCAGATCGGTCATCTTCAAACCTAAAACCAAGTAATGACAGAACAATATATTCCAAGAAAGCATGAAATAATACATTTCAAGTCTTGAAAGTAAAATGCTGTCAACAACAATTGTCACTGCCAGCAAAGCTGTCTCAAAATTGACAATGACAACAGAAAAGGATTTCAAGACAAGCACACACTGAGGCAGTTAAGGACTGGCAGGTCAGCGCTGCAAAAGTCTACTGAAAGAATAGTTTAGAGTGAGGAGAAGAAGGTTGGGAAGATTATTACAATCCTTAGAACACAGGGAAAAAAACAACTCATGAAAGGGATGGCTAAACAAAGAGAGGAAGAAATCTATGAAAACCAATATAGTGTATCAGAAAACCCATAATTCTAACAGGAGAAAAGAACAATCAATCCAGATAATCAATCCAAAAAAAAAAAACCAATAATGTCACAAAAATTACTAAGTAAACATCACTCACTAAAAGCCTTAAATGTTAAGTGTCCTCAATTCACCAATAGGGAGACTCAGACTGCCTGAGTACATTAAAAACCTAATCCAACTTCCTGTTTGTTATCTCTAAGAAACATGCCTTACTGGTAAAGAAAACCAAGAATCAAAGCATGAAAATCAATCTGTCAAATGAATAAAAGCTGACACTTGATATGTGATAAAGTGTACTTCAAACCAAAATAAATCAGATCAGTAGTGCAGCTGAGATCACATAATAGTGTAAGTTCTACTTAGAGACTGATGTTTGTAACATCAACAGCTGAGAGTACATGAAAGTGTAACACTGAGACATATTTCAAAGTTCTAACTTACAGTCTGATGTCTTTAACATCATGGACCAAGCCAATTCCCAGATAAGAAAGCTTCCTATAGTCCTAATGAATCCACTCACTAGAGACATCTGCTATCAGGAAGCTACGATATGGTGATTTCTAATTACATATAAGATCAGCTGGGGCTATTCCAATAATGATGAGAATGTTTTTCCTGCCCTCTACTGATCATAAGGGTTTATTATCTATAACTATGGAAGCTATCAATAAAAAGTTTTTAAAAAGTAAATGGTAAATAAATGTTAAAAAATATTTTTCAACAATAAAAAGATGTTGATTTAAAAAACTAAAATTAATAAAGGCTTGATACTAAAAATGAAGGATTTATAAGGGTTAGTAATATCTAATGTTAACTTGTAACAAGTATTTCAAGATTACTGGTTTCATTACAAAGTAAAAACAGCAGTTACATTTGTTAACACTGACTTTTGGCATAAATTTTATATTGCCTATAATTTTAAGATCACTATAAAGTTAAGGTTTAACAAAGTGCAGGTTTTTTTAAGAAACCCAATCTACATAACTAATAAATTGTATTAAATTTTTACATGAAGCTTTTGTTGAAATTAAAAAAAAAATGCAGCATTTGTCCAGCCATTGAAGGTTAAGTTTGGGTTTAGATGTAGATGGAATGACATAAAGGACTACCAGCCCACGACACAAAGAGTCACCATAAGAAAAAGAATCACTATTAATTACAATGAAAAGAAACCCTCATAATCGGGATCAACACCTACTAAAGTACAGGAGGTAGTAGATTGAATTATTGTCCTACCTATGACTAATATGGAAAATCTGTAGGATCATCTACTAATCATCTTAGTTCACCTAATACTAATCAAGATAGTCTTAGCTCATCTGAGACTACAATTACTACAATTGTTAATATATTACCTATAATTGTAAAGAAATGGTTTCTAACATTAGATAATTACTTTATTATAAGAATTTTCAATTTTTAGAAAAAATATATATAATGTTCATCTCTTTATAGAAAAGAAAAGCCAAAGTTTTGTACTTGTTTACTCATATACCCACATATTACCATAAATCAAGCAAAATAAACTTCTAGAGAATAATGACTCTCTTCTATGCACACATAATGCACAGACATGCACACACATAAATTTCTAGAGAATGACTCTCTTCCCTGCACACATAATGCACAGACATGTACACAAATATAAATGGAGAAATCTGAGGAAAACATGTTTTTTTGTTCATTTATTTTCTTTGATCTTAACCTACCTCTCACCCAAGAAAAAAAATACAGTGATTTAGTATGATACAGTTAAGTGTTTTCATAATAATTTCAAGATGGTGGATAAAAGGGAAAAATGTTACCCACAATATACTTCAAAAGAATAGAATATATTTATATGAAGTGCACAAAGCAAGTCCCAACATTTCCTTTCTGAAACATGTGGCCAATTTAATGTCCCAATGTGGTGACTAAAGAACACAAAATTAAAAGTTGTAACATCTCTTTAGAGTGGTTTTGAACACACAACATGGAATAAGAGCACCAGAGAGTGAATATTTTTCCAAACTTGTTTATTAGAAATTGAAGTCTAAGATATCCATACAGTGAAAAATCTGATGAACTTTCATTTCACTATCCTATGTAAGTATAGTCTTACCTAAAAACCAATGAAATTAATTGAAAACTTAAATTACTTCATAAAACTGGTGGAAGGAAGCAAATAATGACTATGTATATTCAACTGTAAAATCTGTTAATAAAGAAGATGGAAACTATTCAGGCAATATGCTTGTGAAAAAAATGAAGAGTAAAAAAGAGGTTTGAAACATCAAAACTGTGGAGATCAAACAATACCCCCCAACTTCTTTTAATACTCTAAAAAAAAAAGAGTCCCTTCCAGTCATGTGCAGAGCTAGCTGTTTGGAAGTGATATTTATGAAATCTAAACTGTGATGTCTATTGAATCTGCTTGTTTTCTGAAGTGAGGGTCTCCTCTTTGAGCAAGTCATGCAATAACTCAGTTTTCTTGTGTCATAAGCCAAGTACAGCAATTGAACTAACCACTTCATTCCAAAATAAAGTTTCCTCTTCCAAATATAATTAAGATTAGTAATGACACAACTACCTTTTTCTTTTCATCTTAGAACACAGTAAAACATAATTTAAAACAAGTAATCATTTTGTCACATATACCACAAAAACTCATTGCTAAATACTTTAACAGTAACGACTTGTAGAAATTACAAAAGACATAGAAACGTGTTAAACTTCACTATTAGATTGTGAATAGCAAAACTCAGATGAAGAAAATTTCACAGGAAAAACAGCCCATGTTCCCTTACAGAAACACAATCTGTGTTTTATCTAATATTTTGTGTGTGTATATATTTCAGTTATAATAGTTTAGTTACAAAATCCCAGTAAGCCAGCAACATAGTTCAAATTTCAGTCCCACAGTGTAATTCCATATATGAACTGCAGACACTTTAGCTCACCAACTACTACAAACATCAGCTGCACATCCTGATAGTGACACAACAGTCACTTCAAAGTCTGTCAGTGAAGAGCCACCACATAAACAGCATAGCATGTAGAAGTGACTGACTCTGGGAGAAATCTACATGACATTTTACAAAAACTCAAAAGAGGAAACTAGATAGCAAACATGAAAGTGAAGCAAAGAAATGAAAAGTGGTAATGTTGTCATTTAAATGAAGAGTGAGTGGCATTACAGGAGACCATGAGAATGTTTGACATACACACTACGCAAATGTCTAGAGATACAACAAGAGGAACCTGAAGACACACTGCTGGGATGAATCTCCAAACCAGGCACAACTTGGGGAGGAAAGTATTTATTGAAATAACAGCTCCAGGGGAAGTTCCAAAAATGAAGGAAAAGGCTGTACCCTTTCATAAATCCAAGCCATGACAAACCAGCACCAGCAGCCAGGGTAGGAAGGAAGAGTATTTTCCTTCCACTCAAGCTTCCTTATATCTTAGTCCCCTTGGAAGGCCCACCCACTCGGGGGGAAGGTCTCACTCTGGAGAAGGGACCTCATCCCTTCTCTAAAATCCCAAAAGGATTTTCTCAATCCTTTCTGCAGGCAAGCTCATAGATGCACCCAAGATTCCTGTGGATTATTACATGGTTCAAGTTGACAATAAACTTAGCCATCACAACAGTTACAACTAAACAGACTAAGATGGCCAGAGGAAGTGACACTGGCAACACTAAAAGAGAAGAAAACCAAATGCCAAAGGTTGATCTAGAATTGTCAAGGAATGTACAAAATCACCACACCAAAAAACAAGCTTGAGATGAGATTTTTAAGTGGCAGGATAACAGAGCCATGCTCAAACAAGAACATTCGTTCCACTGAGAAGATAGCAAATAGTGTGCAAATGACTGCTGGTAAATTCTTGTTGTCACAAAACAATAATGCTTTAAATTAGGGCAGCAAATAAATATTGGGTGTACTTTTTACCGTTTTCCTATCTAGTTATAACAGTAAGAGTTGTACTATGACAACAATATGTAAAGATCATAGTACAAGTGTAAAGTTTTTGCATAAGCTTTTTACATGGTCAATCCTAGAACCCAGCACTACTCTGAAAGTATGGCCTATGTATACATACAATATGGGATACAAGAAAATCAGAATAGTTGTGTCCACCCAGACAGTAGAACAGAACCAAGAGTTAACAACTACTATTTTATTAAAATACAACATTTAGACTGTAATCTTTTCCATCTTTACATGTTTTCCATATGAGACACCAAAAAAAAAAAAAAAACCCACCAAGAATAGGCTAAAGAGATGCTCAGTGGCTAAGAGTGCTTCTTTGGTTTCCTAGAACCCACATAATATCTAGGCATGAACACACACCATCAGCCCAGTCCTGTGAGAAGCAGAGAACACAGAACTACTAGGCCTCACAAAATCAACAAGCTCTGCAATCAGTGAAAAGACTGTCTTGAGAAAATAAGTGAGTGAGCAATGAAAGGGAACACAACTTTCTTCTCTGGCCTCCACACGCACTGGTACTGCATCTATACTCACACAGGCATGCACAAATGTGCGCGCGCAAACACACACACACACACACACACACACACACACACACACGCAAACTAAAAATGAACAATTACTAAGAATTTATGTGTGGTGGTTTGAACAAATGTCACCCAACAGATTCAAGGGTTTATTAAAGTTTTTCTCCAGCTGCCTGGCTGGAGGGGGTGTCACCTTGGCCAGATCCTAGGGTCCAGTTTCTGGGGTGGATCTGGAATTCTATCTATACATACACAAAGAGCAGTCTGAGCTCAAGCCTGCAGTCCCCTGTTGTGTTTGGCAGTTTGAGTGTGCTGGCTTGAGGTGCTGGTGATGATCTTTTTCTCTCTCAGCTTGGACCTGTGAAAAGGGACTAACCTCTTTTGCCATTGTGGAATTTCCCCTAGATTTGTAACTTCAATAAATCCTTTCCTCCCATAAACTGCTTAATGGAGGTACATGCCAGCAGCATGTGGCTGACTGACATTATGCCTCACATTTAAATTGTACTTTAAAATTGATACATCATAAAAGTTAAATAAAAGTGCTTGTATTCAATATATGTGAAGACTAACTGTTTAACTCAAAATTAAATTTGTAGCAACAAAAAACATAGGTAAGGCAACAATTAGAATCCTGTTCAATTTATGTTATAAACTAAAAGATACCTAATAATTATTCCCATCCTTTAATGATAAATCTACTGTTTTGTCTGGAAATAGAACATCACATTTTCATTCTAAAATATGAAACTGAGGATTAGTCTGTTCAATTTTTCATTAAATTTACAAACCTGACAATAAATTCACAGAAATAACTGGCAATGTACCAACTCTTCATCTCTAGCCCAATTTTTCCACATAAAACCAAAGCCTTTTCTTTGGATATGGACCACAGATAAGAGTGCATATTGTTTACTGTATAAAGCATAACACTGAATTAATTGTGCTATGATTTTAAGTTTCACAAGATTTTAAATAGAACAGGAGAAAAAGTAAACCATCCTGAGTGCAGTCTAGATTTTTATGATTTCTGTCCATCTCTTATAGAAAGCTTACTCATAGTTTATTTTACAGAAAAGTTTAATAAACCAATTGTCTTTTCAGGTTATTTTTCAATCATCACTCTTAATATACAAAGAGTTCTTAGTTTTGAAGCAGACAATGGTTTTAAAATTCACTATTTATCAATTTAACAAAAGCGTTAACAGATGATGTGATTAGAATCATCAGAAGCCATAAGCATTCTGAGGACAGTGCTGGCATATATCCTCAGTCTATTCACGTTTCTACATCTGAATCATTATCATCCACAGTGAAAGTGACTATCACCTCAAGAACTATTAACTTCCTAACTAGTTCCCGACTCCTATTCTGGCCTACCTTTGACAGTCATGAAGAACTGAGTAGAACACGAATGAAATAGCATCACTTCTCCATTTTAGACGCTTCAATGGCTGTCCATTACTAGTGAAAGAAAAGAGAAACTCCTTTCCATGGTCTTTTCCACCCTGAGGTCTAGCTCATATCCCCTCTTCAGCTTCATCCTTTATCAGCTTCCTTTCCGAACCATTCCCCCAAACTGCTAAGACCCCAGCCCACCATGACTCTGCATATGCCTACTGATTCATCAATTTTATGTTTCACATGTCTCCTCTGGTGTTATCTCCTCAGGGGATCTCTGTCGATCACACTAATCAAGGGAGTCAGTTTTCAGACTCACAGCCAAGTTATGATAGCACATTATCTTATCCTTTGATTTCTTTCAAAAGTTACCAAATAGAGTAAAAAAAATCTAAATTAAATGCATATGTTTATATCTCTGTCAACTGAAATATAAAGTCTCACTAGAACATGGGCTTCATTCTCCATTGTTGTCTTACTACCCAGTACAAGACCATTTCTGAATGAAAACATGCACAATCTAAATCAGTGAGGATTCAAGGACTGATCCAGACGACCCATGGAGGAGGTCATCCAGTGGAGGGGGGAGGGGAGGGCAGCGGGGAATTGGAGATAACAACTCATTGTTTGCCCACTAAATGTTGTAACTCATTATGGACCATAAATTAAAATAAATAAATTAATTAAAAATAAATAAATAAATAAATAAATAAATAAATAAATAAATAAATAAATAAATCAGTGAGGATTAGCTAAGCTCAAGGTCCTTCTTATGATATGCAGTGAAACTTCTATGCATAAAAATCCTAAACTAGGGCTCAGAGATGGCTTAGTGGTTACACTGTTTGCTTGAAAAGCCTAAGGACCGGGGTTAGATTCCCCAGTACCCACGTAAAGCCAGATGCACAAGGGGCACATGCATGTGGAGTTCGTATGCAGTGGCTAGAGGCCCTGGCATATCTACTCTCTAAATAAATAATAAATAAATAAATATTTTTAAAATCCTAAACTAATGTTCACAACAAGAACTATGTAAGAATTTCATAGCAACTTTATCCATACGGATGAATTATAGTATATTCATACCAGGATCCATTATTTAGTGATAAAAAATGAATCGATATAATATCTAAAAACATTCCATAAAAGAAGGCGAACAGAAAAGAGTACAATCTGTATGGCTGAATGACACTAAATATCAGTGATAATAAAGAATCAGAACAGTGGTTGATTATATAGGTTAGGAATTGACTAGAAGAAAGCACAGAACTGAAAATGCCCTGTAGCTTGATAGGATTTGAGTTATCTGAGTGTATACATTCATGACATGCATATTTTTCACACAGGGTCTCACTACATAGCCCAGGATAGTCTGTAGCTTGTGATCTTACCTGATTCATCTCTACAGTGTCAGGATTACAGACAACCATGGACAGCAAAACTAGCTAATCATAGTGGTTTTTAAGAGTAAAAAGTTTTAATTTATTCACTCAGACATCACATGGGATACAGAAACACACACACACACACACACACACACACACACACACACACACACAAAGAAACCACAGCACTATCAACTTTAATCAGGGGCTAGATATTAATTTGCTCATTTTCTTCCTAAATCCCTATTCTTATGTAGGACAAAAGTAGATTTTGGCCAAATATTTGATTAATTGTCACATGAGAAAACATAATGAGAAAATACCTTTCTTTATTTGAGATGATTTATTTTGCTCTTTAATACAGCAAACCATATAAAACTATAACACAAAGCACAAGCAGTTTGTGGGCCATTATAGAAGAACTGGATTACATAGAAGAAGCAGGAGACACTAAGGTGCATCAAATTGTCATGAGTCGGAGACATCATCATGAACTGTGTGCTAGTGAACTCTCAAGCCAAAGAAAGAAAGAATACTCTAGTCTTCATCTTCTCTACCTTCAAAAGCAACAAAGGCATGACATACTTGGACTCATGTGGCACATTAGTAAATTGAGTGAAAGCAAGCACTATATCAGGAAAAGATCCACAGACATATTATCAGAGCATGCAAAAGAATCTCACAAGTCCAATATGTACATGTCATTATTCTGACACTATTATTCTCTCAACAGTCATATTAACAATCACTGCTTGGAACTATAAGGTCTGAAGTGGTAGCCATGTTCCTACTCTGAAGCAAGGACAAACCAGAAGCTGAATTTCTTATTAAATATGAGTTTAGTTTAAACTTAAAATATATTCAATTCAACTATTGGAAAATTTTAGGAATGCATGGAATAGCTAGTCATGTAAATTTATTATGTCAACAGTTTTTATGAAATTAAATTTCAGGTCAAATATTTACAATGAAAATCTAGTATCTTAATTTTGATATGTAAAATAAAAACTGGTTTTGAAACCTAATAACAAAAATATAAGAGTACATTATTAATTTTTCTGATTTTACTTCAAGGCAACAGTTTTGACTCACTGACTTAAAATAATACTATTGGAACTAATGTCACTTTTTGCACTTTTTAAAATTAATTTCCTTCCAGATACCAAATGACCTTGATAATTCATGGCTTTATAGTGTCTTTATACACATAATGGGAGAAAAAGATGATAACATTGAAACAAAACAGAGATTGAGAAGGGGAAGAGATACATGGGGGGATGGGAAGAGAATCATGATGGTTTATGGTCTCTAATTATGAAAGCAATTAATAAAAAGTTTTTTTAAAAATTAATTTCATTATTTCATTTTACGGTTTCACTTTTAAAATACATATGTAGTATGTTCTATGGTTCTAGCTGATAGAACTGTTCTAAAACTTATATATCTAAAGACAGGTGAGCAATATTACATTAGTTAATATGTCAAACAACTCCTGACCTTTGTGCTTGATTGTCTTCTTTTCTTTAGTTGAATGAAATCTGTTTCCACCCTTTCTGCAAGCTCTAGTTTCCTCTTGTTCCTTTTAAATGCAGCTAAACTGAATCCTATAAAAGAAACATTTAAAATAACATTTGAGAATTATTAAGGCAAAGGAGCAAATAAAATAATCTGAATGGCCTCCCCAGGGGGAGAGGAAAACCGTTAAGAATTCTGAACTAAGAATTTTAAGAGGCCTTGCTAAGGGCATAGGAGGAAAGCGAAACAGATGTTAAAAATTAAGAAAAACCAGAGGGCTGGGGAGATGGCTTAGCAATTAAGAGTGCTCGCCTGCAAAGACTGAAGTCCCAGGTCCAGTTCCCCATGACCCATGTAAAGCTAAATGCACCAAGTGGCACATGTGTTAGCAATTCATTTACAACAGCTACAGGCCCTAGTGTGTGTTGTGTGTGTACTCTTGCCCTCATGCTCGCTTGTGCTCTTCTCTCTCTCTCATACATAAAAATATTTTTTTTAAAAAAAGGGCTGGAGAGAAGGCTCAGTGGTTAAGACTCTTGCCTGTAGAGCAGAAGCACATGAATTCAATTCTCCAGGACCCAGGTAAAGCCTTGCAGTTGCTGGAGGCCCTGTCACACCTATTACTGCCCCCCAAAAACAGTGAATAAATAAATGTTTTTTAAAAAACCAGAAAAACAAATGATTCCTAAAGGTAGACACCACCTAGAAGTATCTGCTGATTCTATATACCTCTGTGCTTAGAGATAAGAGGTCAGACTTGGAAACAGTGCAGCACTAGAAAACATACCGGAGATTACCCACACAAAAAAGAAGGGAATTCCAAATGTTACACCCAGTGAAAGGGAAAACAAGCCAAAACATACTAAGAAACAAGAAGGTTGCAAGTCTCAACCTTGTCTCTGGACGTAAGAGAGTAAAAGTCTCCCTAGAAAATTTGTTACTGCAGAGACTCTTGCTCAGCCATTGTCTTCTAGTCACAAAAACTGGGAGTTGAAATCAGCCCAGATGCCCATCAGCTGATGAATGGATAATGAAGATGTGGTACATATGCACAATGGAATTCAACTCAATGGTAAGAACAAATGAAACAGTGAAATTTGCAGGAAATTGAATAGACATGAAAAAACCAATACTAAGCAAGGTCACACAAACTCAAAAAGACACAATACCAATAACCCGCGAGCGCCCGCCTGGCAAGAGGGGCCATGAATAGTAGGGGACATAGTCTAAGCCTGTGAATAATTAGATCAGCCTGACAACCCCTGGTTCCAACCACTGGTTCCTTCCCTCACTGAGCTGTTGACCAAAGTGACTCATGAGATTCCAACAACAAGACAGAATTCTGTCAAAGCTCTTGAGTGCTTTCCCCAGGCCTGAGGCAAAACCCTGTTACTGAAGAAACCACAGACTGCATCGATCA
>PVHP010023597.1:0-27297 GCA_004024765.1 Zapus hudsonius
GAGAACCCAAACTTGGAACTGGCATCCAGACATAACTTGGGAGGATTTCTTCTGTTGCATGACCCCTCCCCCTTGAAGAGGCAATGATCACAGTGTGAAAATAAAATAGCTCTGCAGTTATGTCTGGACAGTCTTCCAGCTCTCACTGCCAAGTGACTGAATGGAGCACTTGCCCTTATGACCTTTTACTTGGATCTAGAATTAAGGCACATTAACCATATTCTCCCCACTTTTTCTAGAATATAAGTTGTGTTTCTTGGCCTAATTTTATCTTCTTGGCTTCATACTGCCAAGAAAAATGTGTCTAGGGACTTGTCTCCAAAAGATTAATTCCTCAGACAACAGCCCTATTCTTTAATCACCTGGCAACTATTCTTATTTCTATCAATTGCCAAATTTTGCATTCTGACCATTGGGATGTCACTAAGTGATATGTGCCACAGGTATTCTGACCTCAGAATAAGTATTTGTTGTCATTAAATTGAACCTATGCAATGCTTCCAGAAATTCATTGCTTGTCTATTTATTCAAAGATTCATCTTCATCATCCCAATGAGTCTATCTGTAATTCCTCCACACTATAGATAATGTCTCTATTCACAGCTCTTGTTCATGGTGTCTCCTCTTTCTGGAATGATCCTAACACTATTCTCTTAATCACCTAAGCAGTTTAGGCTTTGCTGTCATTCTCTTTGGTTCTCTCACTTCCTATCTCAGTGTGTGGTCCATTCACAGGACACCCTATACCTGTTGAGCCTCAAGGTGCCATGCAGTGGGCAGACACTGGGTAGAACCGTCATATCATAAGGGACTCTCTGGCATCTCTATAAATGATCTCTCATAGAAAAGATTCTGAAGTTAATATTCTGTGTTTATATTTCTTAAGCAAATTACTCCAAGATTTATGTGATGCTTAATTAGAAAACAGGCCATATGTGTCACAGAAGAAGATGTAAGATCTATAAATGCCTGGGTATAAATCTTATTTGTTTGCAAATTGAATTTACTTGACTGCAGTATTTTTAGTAAACAGAGAAACAGAAATAACTGGCCCTTCAATATTCCTCATAACAAAGGAATGTTGCCATAATTTCAGCTACTATGAAAGGACACTCAGAGCATCCCCTCACTGCCTGGATGCTCAGACAGGCTAGGCCTGGATGGCAACAGACAGGGTGGTCCCTCCCACCCCAAAGAACAAGTGAGTTACTAAAACCTCAATCATTCATGAACCATACCTGGGCCCTTCAGGTAGAAAAAGTGTGGCCTGAGCCACACGTAAGTGTTCTGAAGTTCTGAGTTCTGGAGGCAACAGGGGTGAGTAAAGCCCACCTCACTGTTTTTTTTTTCTTTTTTCCTATTTCATAAAACTTCCATCTCTTGTGGTTGAATAAGTTTTAGTGAGAACAATCCAGTGGAGAGGTGTTAGATACTGGCAGTGAGAAAAACTTCTTTATTATGGTGGAGGACATAGTCTATTAAGTGTTGCCATGATATCTTGTACAGAATTCTCTGTGGGACACTCAAGGTTGTTCTTCAGTTTTCAGATTATGCCTGTTTCTTGGACTCTGACAGTCTTATTCATTCACATCCATCCAAAACATATAATGAATATTATGCATACCGGTGGAGATCAGGATAGAGAAGTTACAGAAAAAAAAGACACCTGTTACTGGAAATTATTTACAGGAAAATGGCCTCTTTCAAGATGAGAAACAAGGGCAGTCCAGCATGCCTGCATATTCTGCAGGTGTGCTAACTGCTCTCGAATTCAACAAAAGGTCTTCAAATAAAATCTGGAAAGATTTGGGAGCGATATATGAAGCAGTATGGAAATAAGTTACCTGTGTTTTAAGTAACTGGAGTAATAAATGCAAATATAGTTCATATACTCAAGAAGTCTATTGTCTCTGATCTTGGCTGGAGATATTAGATATTAACTTTTATTTGTTTTCAATTTTCCATGTAACCTTAAACATAGATTTAAATTGTAAACTGTATTTCCTTAACTAAAGTTCTTCACAAATTTTAATAATAATTATTTGAAAAAAAGAATTATTTGTATTTTGAATATTTCTTTTTTTAATATTTTATTTATTCATTTTTCAAGATGAGAGAGAGAGAGAGAGAGAGAAAGAGAGAGAGAGAGAGAGAGAGAGAGAAGAGAGCACCAGGGCCACCACCTTGTGGGTTTGGCTTATGGGGGTACTGGGTAATAGAACCGGGGGCCTTAGGCACTGGAGGCAAGTGCCTTAACCGCTGAGCCATCTCTCCAGCCCTGAATATTTCCTTAGACAACTTGGAAGTACATTTATTTCTCTCCCCTCTGATTTTTTTTCATATTTTTGCTCTTGGTTTAGCTCTTACAGTTGTTATTGACTTTAGTAAAAACTTAAAAATAAAAAATAAAATGACATTGTTAGAGAAGGAAAATATTTACAAAGTCAACTTCCTATAGAGGTCAATGTTGCATGTGAAGTCCCCAATGTACTCTATAACATTTTACAACTTCTAAGAAATATTGGCATATGTCACTTTTTATCAGAAATAAGCTTCATGTTGATGTGCCTGGAAAGTTCCATGGAGCCAGTAATCCAAGTGTCTGTTCCACATTTACTCATAAGTGTCATGGCTGCATTCCTTTCTCCACTTGGTTCCGAGGTTAGCCCTTGGGCATCTTGCCATCAACTCCTGCTGAACACTCTTAAAACTACGTTCATCATTTTTTTCCAAAATGAACCATCTTACCTGACCCCCAATTTTTCCTTTCCTGTACCTCACACTGTTTCCCACTTCCTGCAGTATATGAACACCACTCGTTTGGAGGAGATCATGACATAGATGAAAACAATTAGTCTTTGAGTCTCTGAGTTCTCAATTCACACCTGCCTCTGACAGTCCTATAAGTCCTATAAGTTCATTCACTCTATGAACCTACGAAGGAGATAGCACTCTCTTAAGGCAGTATTGGTAGAAAACATGAGTAACACAGGACTCTGTGGTCCTTCACTCTGTTTTGGTTTGTGTTTTAGAACTTGAATTGTGTCAGGCAGCATGTGTAGTTCTGTAATAAAAGGTTGTTGTCCTGGTTTTCTGACTCTATTGAAGCTACTAGCCTGGACACTTAAATCCTTTTACTTCCAGGAGTTAGCTTGTTCCCTTAAGGTCTTTAATACAATTTTGGACAGAAGTTATTTCTCCTTCCTCTGAAGTCTCGTGGTAGTGTTCCTCACCATGGAGCAAGATGAAGAGCACCGAGAGCTTGCTGATACAGGATTCCAGGCCTCATCCCCACACACCAAGTTGTTCTCCAGGCTTCATAGTGCTGAAATCAAAAGCATAGAGTTTGAAACAATGCAATGTAACATCCATGGCAGACCAGGATTTCTTCAGGAACACGGATCAAGCAGCAGGACTGCTCGGTAGGGCACAGGACAGGCCAACCCCAGAGGTTTCAAACCTCCGTTTCCAAGGTAGCTGCCATTCCACCAACTGGAAGTGACTGTTGGTCCAAGTGTGGTTCTTCAATACAGTAGCATCACTGTCTCTGGGAATATGCTGAAAGCTCATGTTGCTGGGTCTCAGTTCTTATCTATTGCATTGGTTTGCCACGACAGGGCAGGGGGCATAACAATGTGCCACAGATGAGAAACTTAGGCAGCAGAACTCTTGCCTTAGAGTTCTTAAGGGTAGACTTCTAAGATCAAGGTACCAGCAGATTTGGAGTCTCCTCAGTTCCCTTTCTGGCTTTCAGATGTCCTTAGAGACCATGTTATAAAGATCCTCACTTTATTTTAATTCTGTTAAAGATTCTATATCAAAATCAGAAGCACCAAGTGGGGTTCGGTTTTATCAGATTCTCAGGCAGATCTGGTGAGCACTGAAGTCTGAAACCTTCAGATAAGCCATTAGGGAAGGCTTATAATTCTTAGGTTTGTACTGGGTCTAGCTTATTTATTAAGACTTCTTAACAGGGTCTTCCCATTCATGGCTACATTATATCATGGTCTGCAGAGCTAGAGAATATTCCCAAGTCACTGGTTTCATGCTGGGTATCCAGAGGGCAGGGATTCTTCCACCCAAAGGGTTAAGCTTCATTGGCTATACTGCCTGTCAGTATTTTTGACCTCTGAGGTCTACAAAAGCTCAAGTGGTCAGGCATCTGTGGATCCTGCTTGCTCACCCAACAGGAAGCAGAAACACTGCAATAGCCACCTCCAGCTTGCTGCCTGGTTGCAAGTATCACAATGTGGCCTTTGTACCTGGCATTATCATCTAGGGTCAAGTTACCTGCCCACTAGCCTTTGGCTTGGATTCTGAGTGTCAGTTTTCTTTGACAACTGGAAGAGAACAACCTATGGGAGGGAAGAATGAAGCCTGTTCTTGACCTTCATATTTGACTCACCTCATTCTTGGCAGGACCCTGAATTTGATCATGTTTTAAAATCCCTTGTGAATCATGATTCAGGATCTTTTTATCTTGCCTAATACTGCAAATGCTTCCTTCACAGTTTTTATGCTGCACTCAGTCCTGTCCTATCATTTTGACCCCGAATTATCTGACTAGACTTAGCTTTTAGAACCTGGAAATCATGACGCTTGATTTAAAACTATAAAAATTCCTTCCCCTTTTCCTTTTGCAGTTTTCATCCATTTGGGTTCTGGCTCCTCCCACTTACCTCTCCCAGCTGAGGCTTTCAGTAGGCTGTCCCAGGCACCATGCAACTTACAGCATTGCGTGAAGCACATAGCAGCTGGTTAGCTTCCTTTATTGGTAAAGCACTCACTCTAGCCAGTGGACAAACATTGTAATTGTCACTGGAATCTACATTTATTTATCTAGGAACAGCAAGAAGTTATTTTTTTCCAGGCAAATGTCTATTAACATCAGGAATTAAATTTTCATAGGTTACATTCATAAAAATCAAAACAGATGCCAATCCTTTAGAATTATATACTCACTATGATTTTTACATAATGTGTTTAAAGGTAAGAGGCTTTGAATTCATTAATTATGAGGAAATTTGTTTCAAATACAAAGAATAAGATTTTAGTTAATGAGGAAAATTATTTTCACATCACTGTTTTAAACAGCATTAGTTAACATTCCATGAGGCTCAAGGTAAGAGGTTAACTATTGTTGGGATTCATTATTCTAAAAGTATTGTGTAGTTATTATCTTTTTATCCACACACTTTATGAAAATTAACAATCAGGAAGCCAATGAAGCATGACACTGCATGTTTTGTTTGACAAAGTATGGATACTCGACTTTGAGAAGATACTGAACATATCATACATAACACATGCTGAGCAGGTTTTGTGTTAGCCATAAAAGATTGGATTGGGGAGTTAAATAGTCTCTAGCAAAAGCTTAAATTTGGAGACATTTTGATTAGGCACTATCAAAAGATACTCTTTCGTAGCAATAGGGTGTATTTTAATTTCTCAGAACCATTTCTTCTGTCTCTCATTTCTCTTGTGATATAAAACAACTCTAAAACCTTATGGGATTCAGATATACATAATTGGTATTGATTATCATAACATGACAAAAATTCCCAAAATATCTCTCTAGTAATTTTTAAAGTTGTTTATAAAGTTGAAATTTTTCTTTAAATGTGATTGTATAATATTGGCAATTGTCATGTCCTATTTATGAGTATAAATAATGATGACTCTTGCATGGCTGCAGAAAACCACAGTAACAAATCAGTAAATACTATCTGAGGCAACATTTTAAACTGGAAAAAATAATATGATATATTCAATGTGATTCCACCAGTTAAGCAAGCACTAAGTCTCAGAACTCTGGGTGGGAACAGGATGTACAGCTGACATAATGATGGTCAGTATGGATTTCTTAGCACTGATAAGGCCACATGATAACTTTTTAAATGCATTGGGATCACACTGAGCTCAGTTTATGATTAACATCATCTACATTCTTCTAGAGTTTGGAGAATGTGTTTTATCACTTCTCTACTGTGATATTGCAGCTCCAGTAGCCATTTCTGAAAAGCATTCTGAATGTGGTGAGCGAATTAGTAAATATTTTCTTTTCAGCTTTAAAAATGTTAATCAAGCAGCCTGCGGATTTTGTAAATCTATATGTAGTACCGTGCGCAGTGATCACTCTACTTTTAGATCTGTAATTGTCATGCCAAGTGCTTACATTCAAGTTTTTTATTTCATATAACTATAACGCAAACTAACAGTAAGAAGAATGCAATATATTGGGAGACTACGAGAATGTCTAGTGGAAATCAAGGAAGCTGGGCCAGAGAAAAGCCTGGAAGCAAGTCTGTCTGCTCTCTCCTATCTTATCCTTGCTTTCCTCTAGACATAGGCATCATTTTCCACTTCAGTGTGTCCATGGAGAGACATGAACGTGCCAAGTTAACATCTTGATGCCTCAAGATACCAACCAGACCCTAGACTCACAGTTAGGAACACCTTTGAGCAGGAACCCACTGGGCCAGCTTGGGTGGCACCTGGTCTTGAACGAATTGTTTGTGACCAGTGGCAGACTCAGTATTATCCAGTGTGTCTGTGTATGTTTGAAAATATGAGAAAGAAAGGGGACAGTGCTGGTTCCAGAGACAGACTAGGAGAGTATCTCTCACGAGTCCACCAGAGTATTCTAATTTGACCACAGTTTAGAAAATGATTGCTATGGCTGGAAACTGTGGACCATTGAAGTTGGACTCTATAATGCCTGTCAGTGCTCAATGACATGATATTTAACTGTACATACATCATTGTGCATCTAGACCACATGCAGTGCTAGTATGTAAGAGTAGTCTTTAAATTGCTGCCTGAATGTATGTTGAATTATTGCATGAAATGTAACAAAAGTCTGAGATTAAAAATTCATAGTGAGACCTAATTTCTGTTAATTAGTCTTAATCATCTCTGAAATATAGTCATCTAGAAATGAAGTATTTGAAGTGATTAACCAGAAATGGAAGAAGTGTGTTCATAAGTAAATTAAATTAAATATGCTATTGGGATGTAATAAAGTGACCTTGTAACTTATCACAAAGTATCTATATCCTGAATGACAATATTTAAGTACATTTCTATATCAGCACAGATTAATAGCATTATGTTTGTTTCACATGTATCCATTAGTAAGAATTTGGCTCAAGTTTATTTTCTGGGCTTAACTCATCATACCCAAAGCAATTTCATTCTTCAAGAGTGGAGGTGCTGAATTGTGAAACCCAAGAATTCGGTCCTAGTAGTGAAGATGGAATGAAAAAAAGACAAAATAGTTGATTCGGTTGAGCAAAAATGAGTTAAACTCTTTTCTATAGTCCCCTCTGTTAGGGCAAATCAAGAAAAATATTCCTTTTAATTTTATAGGTGAAAGTGAAAACAAGAATAGTCTTGTTTATATGGAGTGAAAATGCTGCTTTGTAAGTTAAGTGTCTCACAAGTGTGGGAGGCTGGAAAGGAGCAGAGCTTCCTGTAAAGAGAGTTACACTGGTCACAATGTCTCAGTCTCTCTGTATCTTAGCTTAGTTTTCCCAAGTTAGCCACCATGATCAGTTGCAATCATGACATACAGTTTTCTGCCGTGTAGGCTCAAGGTAGCTTCTAGCTCCTCTAGGTTTGTCTCCTGTGACTGCAGAAACTATTCCTGAATGGTGTTTCATTGTTTGTGCACAACACACACACACACACACACACACACACACACACATACACACACACACACAAACACAAAAGAGAGAGAGTGAGAGAATTTAAGCAATAAGGACAAAATCACTGAACTTCAGGGAACATAATACAATGTAGAGAAAGCCAATAAAGATTGGTGTAAAATTTCAGAAGAAAACATTAAGTGGCTAAAATCCCCCATAACTGCCAATCCCATGGTGAGACAGTCACGTGAGGTTTCTAATTAATATCTTGAACTCTGTATGCAGTACCTAAGAAAGTGTTCATAACCATGCCATTGATCTACTCACTCGATTCTTCCTACATCCAAGTAGCTAAAGTTCCCATATACTATATACTTCATGAGGGAATGTTGATGCACAATGTCTGAGTCTAGATGGTCCTCCCTTGTCACTCAGGACTATTCTGGGAACCAGGAAGTGACCAACTTTTGGGTGTGTTGCCAGTGTGATTAGAGCATGTGAGTATTTGTATTTGGGAGATATATTTTCTTGTATCCTTCTTTGTTTTATTTTCCCAATGAAGCCAGGAAAATAATCCAGTGACACAAGTCATTTTACACTGAATTTAAAAGGCAATTTTAGCAAGCTGGAGCAAGAGAAACTTCACTGGAGGAAATACAAGTTTGGAGATGTATAACTCTTACAGGATTTTTGTATTTGTATGAGTAATTGCTGATTATACATGGTACTGAGGTGTTGTGATTCAGCTGACATTTAAGAGCACTTGGAAGTCTTTTAATTTACTTTTGACGAGCTTCCTCAATCTTAAGAAAAAATTAGGGGTGGAGGAGGGAGAAAAGAAAAGAAAAAGAAAAGAGAACAGCTTATTAATACTCTAACCTTCTACTAAGACTCCAGTGTTCCTTACAACCCTTATGCTGTCTACAATTTCTCCTCAGATTTCTGACCTTTAATCCTCTTTAATAAATGCAAAATCCTATCCTAACTAATTTTTTATTTCCTTAAAATGAACAGTAGGTGAGAAGGAAGCAAAAGAAATAGGAAAAAATGGCTTTACAAGAGATCTTGCATTTATGAGCCTGGTAATTCAATGGCTTCTCCCAATAGTGGCATCTGAGAAGGATCTATTCTTTGTTATTTCTTTTTTGTTTTGATTTGCCTTGCTTCTTAGAGTTTTTTTTTTTTTTTATCTTGAGACAAGATATTCACTATGCCATCCAAACTGGCCTAGAATTTTCTGTGATCCTCCTGTGTTGGCTTTCCTAGTGCTAACATTACAGGTCTGGGCTACTACACCCAGCCAAGAAGAAACAATTCTTTGCTGTAACTTACATACAATAAAATATGCATTATGGCAGAGTGTATGCACTGAGTCTATGGTATATAAGATGCAGTGCTTAAAGTGTAAACCATGAAGTCCAAAAACTCAGTTTAATTCATGGCCTTTAAGTCTGACTTTTAACCACAACAATATGTTATTCTCAATATTTGGCCTGTTGATCTTGCCAGTAAGGGAGATTTTAGCCACTTGGCAGAAAAATGTTAACTTTCATTCCAACATTGCGGTTGAAAAATGTAGAGTTAGTGGGTCAGGGCTATAAAACATTTTCAGTGTGGGCTTATGGTGATACCCATAGCATCTTTGGATGGTATTGTGAACTAGGAAGGCTTTTTGTTAATACTGAGGTGTTTTATTGTTAGATTCTTATGAGTGGCTTTAGTTTATCCTGTGTTCTTTTTTATCTATCAGAGCCATAAAAGTAGATCAACCAAAGAATGTTTTCAGTCAAAGTGATCAATACTAAAATGGTGTATTGACTATTTCCCTAATAATTACTTCATTTCAAACTGTAAATAAACAAGTCATTGAAAAGCTGTTGAGATTTTATTGTGCCAATACTTTATGAATGAATATATACTGTTATTTTGAAAGGAGATTGGGCTGGCAGAGGAATTGAGATGGGACTCTGGTGTCAACCTGCTTGGATTAGAACCCAGGGTCTGTTACCTACAAACTCTGTGAGAAATTAGGCCACCATACTTAAAACTTCTTTGCCTCAGTTTCTCTATCTGATAAAATGAGTGCATACTTCAGGTGATAATAGAGAATTAAATTAATGTATACAAAGTAGTTTTTACCATATTTGAACTCAGAAAGCATTAACATATATGTTAGCCATTGTTGTACACATGGCTTCCTTAACTTTCAGTGCTAAATGAACACATTTGCATATTTTTTCCGAGTGCCATTATCAATGACATTTCAACAAGACTGTAATTTTATTAAATAAAAAGTTTAGTTAAAATGAGCTCCTGTAAATGTATTAAAAGGCATGACTTTTACACATAATTAAGTAGGAATAGTGAAATGCCAGCTTACTTTGGTATGAGCTGTTAAAGAGAAAAACGATCTTCAAACTTCCAAGAAATGATATTTTGGCCTAGCATGTAGGAAAGCTGTTGATTGGAAGGTAGCAGAATCAATTTGACAGAAGTTGTGTCCTGACATGTGTATTGATCCACCTGATACTGGCAAAAATGTTGCAATCATTATTATTTTCTTTAATGAAAATTCATGTAAAATATTAATTCTCAATTTCTTTTGAAAGAAAGACCTGAAATGGCAATGACAACACTGGTCCCCTTCAGTGTACAGGGAACAGTGTCCAGAATGCCCCAGTCCCCAAAGGCATTTCTTTTTTTGTGTGAAATGATGAAAACTGGAAATAGAGATGGATGAGCCTGTCACATGGCACACAAGTGATGCTGACTTCTTTTGAATGGCATGGCTATTGCTCATACTTGTTGCTTTTGGACTGTTCCTGTTTATCAAAAAGAGGATAAATGTTATTTTCCAAAATGAGGCTTTGTATTTCTAGGCTGCAGCCTGTAAGTCTGGTCAGATTCCTGTTCCCCAGCTCCCCAAATCTCCTGTCCTCCTGAGTGGAAATTAAGCTTCAACATGATCTTAGCTTCCACTTCCAGTTAATGCCATAGACCTGTCATCCAATGTGAGACCACTCTGTTACAAGGTTGAAGTGAGGTAATTGAAGTATAGTCTGAGGCCCTTTAAAAGAATGTTGCAATTTTCATGTGTGAATAAGCCTCATAACTCTGGGGCCAGTATTGTATTATGAATGTAAACATATACATAATGCATTGTGCATGAAGGCATAAAATAGTGTGAAAGTAAGCTGCAACAAAACTACATTTGTTATTATTAACACTGTTATCTAAAGATCTTTAATGAGATATCATTATAAAATATACTGCATTTAAACTGTAGAATTTGCTTTATTTGAAAAGTGTACATCAATGAAACCACCACTATAATAAACATTGTGACCATCATTAACATTCTTAGAAGTTTACTGTGCCTCTCTGGCTCCAGTAAATGATAGTGTAGTTTCTGGTACTACATACTGGCTCATAAAGTATCATAAAATTATAAAAATGGTTTCTGGAGAGATGGCTCAATTAGTAAAGTGCTGCCACACAAGCATGAGGACCTGTGTTCATATTTCCTGAACCCAGGCACTTGGAGCATGTACTACAATCCCAGGCCTGGGAAGGTGGAAAGAGGTAGATACCCGAGGCTCATTAGCTAGCTTTTCTAGCCAAATTTGGTGGGCTCTGGGTTTAATGAAAGACCCTGTCTCAAAAATAATAAGGTGAAGAATGACTGAAAAGGAACCCAATGTTGACTTCTTGTCTATACATATATGGCAAAAAGTGCATAAATGAAGTATAGTAATGTTTGTGGTCTACAGCAGTCACTGTCTCATTACTGTGACAACAACAATAAACAAAAGCATACCAAAAGCAGAATATGGAATGATAGGGTTTACTTCCAGCTTACAGTTTTGAGGATAAGTTTTATCATGGCAGGGAGAGCAGAAGAAGACAGTCATGTTGGCATCACATCTCCACAGCAACAGGAAGGAAGTACTCCAAGTACTGGGCTTGAAGCTGGGCTCTGTTGCCTGAAAGCCCACCTCCAGTGTCATGCCTCCTCCAGAAAGGCTCCACCTCCCCAAACCCACACAAAGTTCCCAAATTGCCACTAGCTGGGGATTAAGTATTCAAAGCACATACGCACATCATTCAAACCATCCCCATGTCAATTCTCTTTCTCAGGTGCATATTTAGAATGGGAATTCTCTAGTGCAAATGAACTCCAGAGATGGTGCCACATTGTGCATCTGGTTTTATGTGGGCTCTAGGCAATTGAACCTACATTAGCAGGCTTTGCAAGCAAGTGCCTTTTAACAACTGAGTCTTCTCCCCAGCCCTTTCCACAGATGTTTTAGCCAAGCAGAGAGTGGTCCTCTGTAGAGCACTTTCTTTTCACAGATGCTCCCAACTCATATCTGCTTCTTAGAAAATCTGGAGTCAGAAACTTCCCAGTTTTTCTAGTGAATCTGAAAATAAGATAAACTAGCCATGTGATGATAATAAAGCTGCACTATGATCTTGGACAAAATGGAGGGAAGGTAATTCCTCAGGAGGTTAGAATGTAAGAGAAATCCCTGTAGTGTGTTCAACTTTAGAATTTGGGATGTAGACATTTCTTCTACTCTTCTGATTTGTGTTATAACTAATGTTTCTAATTCTTTTAGCATTAAGGCCATCTATTTTCAGTCTTATACAATATCTAAAATTGAATTATATACACAGAAACACAAGCAAACATTTGACTGCAAGTGTGTGTACAGGTTTTTAACAAGTGAAAGTGTTTGCAGGTGTTTATAGCTTCTTAAAAATGTAAAGACATTCTGCTTAATTATTCAGAATAGTTGAGTTTAAGTCACAGCCTAGTCTCACTCATGGCAACAGACTAAACAAATAACTATCTATCTTTATTTTCTAATGACCTAAGTCTGGAATCTAATAATGAGCAAACATTAAAGTATTCACAGTGCTTTCCAGCCTAGCGATTTGCAACCCTGGCTTTCCAATAGATTCAAGTAAGGAATGGGTTTCAATTTCTCTGTGAGCCAAGAATCAGTAACATTTCTAATTTACTTCTGAACTGATTTACTTGCTTGTCTTTCTCAAATTATACTTTCACTGTCATCTTTGGTGGACCTTAATACTGGCTGAGCAACAAAAATAACTAGGAGATTTATTACATTTATTCCTTTTCAATTAGTGTCCACATACCCTGGAAGATTCCAATTCAATTGACTGGGAGCACTGATAATTACTACCCAAGGGTTACTGGTCTGCTCTGTAGTTAACAATTGAATCCTCTTTCATTCTCTCTGCTCTGTGTTTTGCCTTCCTACTGAGATAACTTCCCCTCCTATTGTTTAGTGATTCATTTTCTATTTCCTGAGAACTTCAGAAACCTAGAAAACAATCTTCCATCTCAGATGGAGCTGAAAACAGGAGCCATTTTCCTCAGAGTCTGAGAGATGTTCAGGGAAGACTGAGAGGAATCAGGATGTAAGTAATCCACCAATTCCTGGAATTGCAGAGAGCTGCAGTTTGAAGGGATCTCAGCTGTGGTAGGGTGCATCTCTTCCATTTCTCCACTGATAATATGTAGGGAGTGAGCACAAGTGATGGCAGAGTCCATGTGAGAACCCAGAGTCTCTTTCAATAAGGGCCCAGGCTCAGAAGTCAGTTAGTTGAGCATATTTTTTTTTTTTTGTAGAGGTCATTTTTAACCACTGAACATCTCCCAGTCTCTTAATTTTTTTTAAATTAGTGATTTGTTTTTTTTTTCCAAGGTGGGATCTCACTCTAGCCTAGGCTGACATGGAACTCTGTAGCTCCAGGCTGGCCTCAAACTCACAGCCATCCATCCTTCTACCTCTGTCTCCCCAGTGCTGGGATTAAAGGTGTACGTCACTACGCCCAGTTTATTGAGGTCATTTTATGTGGATGTTACTTATCTTAATGTCCATTTTTAAACTGCTGCCTATTCTCATAGGTGCTCAGACTTTATTGTGCTGTTATTACCAGCTCATATACTATTGATAAAGTACTGAATCTGCAAAGACAGACTAGCAATCCTTGGGCTATATCTAGACCACTGACATGAATGGACCATTGAGTCTATTCATTCAATAAACCTCATTGAGTAGGTTTATTATTTGTTTTGTTAATTGCTTTGGTTTTCAAAAATGTAAAAATGATTTTCAATACTTCTGAAAACCATCAGCACACTCATTTACAACAATATAAATTACCACTAGAAATTCACAGTCTTCTCCTTTCCTCAAAACTTGAGAAACCTGTAATGAAGGTATCCTGGTTTACCAGTGTACCCATGATGCCCTAACACATCACAACTGTGCATCTGAGCTTGTTGATCTTGACCTTGGTGCATGGGGCACCTGAGCCCTCAAACTGTAAATGGAACACCAGAGCTTCTTGCTGTTCTCACTTCAGATGCCAATGTTCAGAGACAGAAATTGAATTTTTAAAACTTTCGACAGCAGCAGTCTGATTAACAGTCTAAAAACCTGTATTCTCAAAGTTAGAGATTTGGTTGCAAAGAAGCTTTTAAGTTTCACGAGGTTGCGTTTGCTGCTTATTTCCTATGCAGAAAGTCCTTTTCTACTCCTATACATTGAAGTGTATTCCCTACTTTTCCCTCTAGCCATTTAAGAGTCCCCAGTCTTATTCCGAGGTCTTGATTCATTTGGAGTTGATTTTAGTGCAGGTGAGAGATATGGATATAGTTTCATTATTCTACATGTAAATATCCAGTTTACCCAGCCCCATTTATGAAGATGCTATCCTTTCTCCAATGTGCATTTTTGGCATCTTTGTCAAAAATAAGGTCTCTGTAGTTACATTCTTACATGGACAATTTTGAAGAATCCTTCACTTCTTGATTAAAAGAAGTCTTTAGATGGGTGTATATATATATATATATATATATATATATATATATATATATATTCATTCAAGAAATAGGCTATGTAAGAGCTGAGATTACCTGCACTTTTAAGCATCCACTAGGTTTTTCAGAATGGAACATGTCTCCTATAAATACAGAGGACTAAGGTATGTAAGAAACTGTGCTTCACTTTTTCCAAGTCACTGTGTCACTGAGCTTCTTATTTAAATGCTTCATCAGAACCCAGTGCTTGTATTCAATCCATCTGGTTTGCTTGCAAGCCATGGGGCTTCCTTCAGAGAGATATGAGGCACTTTGCTATTGTTTTATATTTTGTTCTAATGCCCACATCCTGCAGTCTGTGGAGTCACAAGTTTTAAAATATGTTGACTGTCGGCAAAGTTAAGCAGTTACTCAGCTTTGGTCAAGGACTGCAAACTGTTGCTGGCACTTGATAGAACCTCTGTCTTCAGGAGATGGAAATCTGTTGTGTGTTGGCTTTGTAGAGGGGCACCAAAGACTGATTAGAGGACCAGTCTTTCTTTTGATGCCCTTGTTTCATGCTTTACTTTGACTTCGAATAGATACAAACATTACATGCCCAAATGCAAAAGTACCCCATGGTTTTGTTCTCATTTTTAAATCTTAAATTTCTGATTCATAAATTGTTAAAGGAATTTTAGGATTTAAAATTGCCATATGAATTGTTTAGTTCAGTATTGCTTCTTTATTCTCATCTCTCACCTGAAATATTTCTCACTTCCAGTGTGACTTTGGCACGCATAATGTGTTAGCAGTGAGGCTGCCTTCACATGAACGTGCTTGCAGAAAAAATTCCATTTCTAAGACTCCAGTCAAAGAAAGAATTCTAAGGGACTCAACAGTGGCTTATGAGGTTGAGTTTTATCACAAACAAAGCTGATTCTGCCTAGTCTACTTGTTTTCAAAGATAAAGTCTTTTCTCCCTAAATATTTTTCAGACGAGATTCAGGGTGGTATGGCCGTAGACTCCCTAAATATGTTTAAACCTGTGAACTTGAGTAAATACAATAAAGAGCCATTGGTGCTCTGCTGAAACAATGCTATTAGGAAGAATCTTTATTTCAAGAATCTGTGGCTTTTAATGTCTGGTGAACACATTCCTCTATTACAGCAAGTAGACGCATTCTTCCAATGAATTGTGACTTGTGGTTTATGGCATCTCCAGTCCAGGCCACAGCCCTGTGAGCACAGTATTATTACTTTTCCTATTGCCATGTCAGAATAGCTGACAGAAGCAATTTAAGGGAGAAAGGATTTATTTTCACTCACAGTTCAGGGCACACAATCCATCATGGCACAGCAGTTGAAGAGCCTGGGTTTTTGGTAGCCTCAGCAGTTTACAGCGTTGCCAATTCATATCTCCTCAGAGTGGGAAGCAGAGACAGAGCTCAGATGGAAGCCAAACCATCCTCTAACTCTTAAGTCCCACCACTAGGCTCCTGTATCTCCCACTACACCCCATCGTAAAGATGTCACTACCTCCCAAGACAGCACCAATAGGCTATAGAACAACTGTTCAAATATGTGAGCTTACAGGGGACATTCCAGACATAACAACCCCCAAGGCAGTGTGTGAACCAGCTCACACATGCTTCTTCTTGAAAGTGACACACATATCACCTCAGTCACAGTTCATTGACCAAAGTTATCTCAGAGCCAAACAAGATGCAGAGGGCAAGAAGATATAAACTTTCATTTACATAGAAGTGGAGAAGAACTAGATGTTGTAGAACAGTAAAATCTCTATCCATCATCCACCTATAAAAAGCCTACTCAAATAATGCCAGTGTCTTAGTGAATATATTTAAAATAGTTTATGCTTAATTATGTAGCTTTTTATGGCTCAAACTAAAGAATTTATTTTTTCCAATATATAGTCAAAATCTAAAATTACTGTCATGCCTTACAATATTTTCAGCTTTCAAGATATCATAAATACACTCCATCTCATTAAAACAGAAACATAAAAATCACTGAATATTTAACTTGCTCAAAAATGAGGAAAATATGTAAAAGAGGAAAGTTAATAGTGCAATCAAAGCATAGCAATTTCTTTTTTTTCCGTTATAAAGAAGTTTCCTAGACATAACTATTATTGAACTTATTCTGTGTGCTTTGCTTCCCAATTACTAGTAGGAAGTTGTATGATCTTATCTGATTACTTAGGAAGCATTTAAATCCTCCCACATTTCTGTCAGAGGCAAATCATACTTCTTATGCTATTAATGTTTTGATTGGTAACATGATTTGACTTGACCAATGGCACACGGCTACAAGTAAACCCAGTACATTGAGCCTTGAGGCCTGTCTGTAGCTTGTTGATCTTGTTGCTTCAGAAGGCTAGCATTAGAGAAGTCACTAAGGCACTGATGTTACTTTAAGCTGGACCCCACAGAGCTGTGGAGCAGAGCACATACTTCAGAAGGCAAATGTTTGCGACAGAATGAAAGACATGTGAAACAACTTGAACTCAGTTTGAGCCTCCAGCTCAGACCATAGCCTAAACCAGATGAAGTAGTACCGATCCACGGACTGGTGAGCAAGAGAGTGGACATTAGTTTAGGAATGATTTATAATAAATAGTACATTATTTCAAAAAAAGTTTAGCTAATGCATTAGTCAAGACTTAGTATTTGGTGGCAAACTTGGTAGAAAATGCCTTATTTAAATAGTTGTCATTAGCTATAAATTAATTATTCACTTTAATATTATTCCATATGGAGCATCTGCTTACATGTCATAGACAATATAAGGCACCACTAAAAGTTAAATAAAATAATAGTAAATTGATCATATATCAAGATCAATTTCTTGAAAAATTAACTATCTTCAGTTAATTGCAATATAAAGAACATGTGCATTCATGTATAGATAACAATATTAACAATATTCTGTATTATGTTTTCTTAAAGCTTAGAAAGTTACTTTTACTATTAATTAATTTAAATAAGCATAATTTTATTCTTCTGACTAGCTCCTCAGAATTTAAATAAGCTGCAGTTTTGAGAACAATTGATTTTAAAATATTAATGAAAAATTACTAAGAGAGAACAAGTAAACATCTTCAACTATAAATAAAAGAACAAGTGTCCTCAATGTAGCTCGCACTGAATGAGTCAGAGTTCAAGAGAATGGGGGTTAAATGACAAGATGACGATGGTGTCTTTCCCTTAGGAGTCTGATATTAAGCCTAGTTTTATGCCTATGTTCCTTTTGCTGACAGCTTTATTGAAGTATAAATGACATGTAATAAGCCACACATAATTAAAGTGTGCAATTTGATAGACTTTGCTATGTGAAGACTGCTCACGAAGCCAACATCATAATCAAGATAGTGAACATATCTCTCCCCACTAAAGTTGCATCTTAACCATTTGAAATATCTCATGTTCTCTCTCCTCACTGTTGGTAGAATTAATTTTTAGGATCCCTTGTGGGCCTGCTATTTAGTATGCTCCTCATGAATTTGACAAATTTAATCATAGGCAATACTGTCTTTCTTAAACACTTATCAAAACCATTTAATAACTGGTATTCTAGGTATGCAACTCTATAGAGAAGGTGTTGTTATTCTTCCTTTCATATAAAAGGGTCAACAAGGGAAACTTCTGAGTTAACAGTTCTGAAAGCCAAACTCAAGACCTCGTTAAGTTTGTTGAATAAACAGCTAAAAGAAAATATCAGGAAACTCTGGATCCTATGCCTACAGTGTAAACTCCTTGAGATCAAGAATCATGGCTTTCAGACGAATTTACTTGTTAAATTATTTTGTATTCTGGTGTATACTTTCTATTATTGTTATGCAGTTGATAGTAAATAAATGTTACCTGACATTAATGCATTTCATATGTAAAGAAATGTTATTGCCAAATTATGTTGGATAAGACAGACTAAATTAGACTATACAGGTTCTCTATTTCAGAGGCTAATGTGTGAGTACTCATTGTGGAATTTAAAAAGCAATAGCAAAAGCAGCATTTTCTCAAGGGATTCTTGCCATAGAACCCTTTGGGCCCATGCAGTTATTAACATCTTTCAGGTAAATGATCCTTGGAAAAGAGTTTGGAAAGTCCTAACCTAGATGATTACTTTTAACTTTTGATTTTCTGTGACTCAAAAGTAAGTAGAGAGGACATTTTATAAATTAATTCTGTTAGGAGCTTTCTTATTTCTAATGATTTAAGGATAAAGTGAAGAATTTAAGCTTTGGCATTAGGGAAACAAAATACACACACATATAGGCATACATAGTACCTACATAAAGTAATGAAACATAAAATTAATGATTCAAGAAATATTTATTAACCATATTCCTGATATAAATGATTATTCTAAGTCTTGGAATAGAACTGGAGTGAATAAAGAAGTATAGTTCTTCCGTTATCTTCTGTAATACGGTGCTTAATTACATAATTTAGAGAGGAAAACAGATGTCATGGCAGAGAAATGCACTAATGCATTGTTCTCATTTTGCTCTGGCTCATAACTTCTTTCTCTGAGGCTCTATGGCACTAGTTTATCACTGTGAGGAGAGAATTCTCCAGAACTGAATGTAATTTTTTTACATCTTTCTATGATCCATCCACTTACTGAATAACAAATAATAAGATCAAGATTTCTTGCTGTCTCCTCTTGCCTATTTGAAGTAGTAGTAAAAAGATACTTTAAAATATAGCATGCCATGCTAAGTACAAGACAGCTTATTAAAAAGTTTGTGTGCTTTGTCTCATAGTTAAATATCAGGGATAGATATTACTATGTGTTTCACCTTAAATCATTTCTGGTAGAAGAAGTATGTTTTAAAACCCTGTCATAAAAAAAAGAAATGGAAAAAGAAGAGGGACTCTCAAGTTACCACACAGAGTTAGAAATGGAATTTGGGCTCTTTGAGCATTGAACAAGTAGCTAGAGTTGTCTATATGAATGTATTTAACAAAAACTGACTTCTATTGCAGGACTATATTAATCTACTTCATATGCATCAAAAATGTATTTTGGTTTTTTTTACAATCACATTTGAAAGGATTTGGTCTGTATCAAGTCAATGAACAATTACTTATTGAACCAGATCCTCACTTGTTAATATAGTAAACTTTTTCTGCAAAGTGCAAGACAGTAAATATTTTTGGCTTGTGAGTTATGGAGTTGCTATCACTCAACTATCCATTGTAGTGAGAAAAAGTCAAAGGTACAGATTGACAAACTATTTTTTATTTAGTAAAGTTATTCTTCCTAAAATATATTCATGTTAGTAAGCCTGAATATTAAGAAGACTTTAGAAAAATTATTTATGTAATTTAAGAGAATAAAACAAAATAAAATGGAAAAGAGGAATTTCTGACTTTTCTTTATGATGTTGAATTTTTTGCTAGTAACAATACAGAAATTTTTAAGTCAGTGTGGCACACACTGGTAGTAAATTGCTGAAAAGATAGAGGTACGAGGACCAGGAGTTGGAGGCTAGCCTGGGCTACATATTTAGCTGGGTTTGATAGCATACATCTTTAGTCCCAGCACTTGGGAGGCTGAGGTTGGATGATCACTGAGTTCTTGGCCAGCATGGACTAGAGTGAAACCCTATCTTGAAAAACCAAACAAACAAACGAAACTAAATACTTCAGAGTACTTGGGCCTCATTCACTCACACAACCCAAAATTCTAGAGCAGGTTATTCTCCTGGATTTTTCTTTAAAGCATTATTTTTTTAACAACAGACAGGATACATTTATTGGGGCAGGTTATGTCAAGCCCCTACTACTAAAAACAGGATTGTTAAGCATGTGATGAAATAGACTTTTTTTCTCACACAGTAATGGCATTAACACAATAATCAAGAGAAAATATTAAAATTCTTGGGCTGGACTGATGTCTCAGTGGTTAAAGCACTTGCCTACAAAGCCTAATGATCTGGGTTTGAGTCCCCAGTAGCCATCTAAAGTCAGATGGACAAAGAGGTGCATGTGTCTGGAGTTTGTTTGCAGCAACTAGAGGCCCTGGTGGGCCCATTTGTCTTTCTTCTTTCTCTCTCTGGTTGCAAATAAGTAAATAAATAAAAATATTTTATAAAAAGAAAATATTAGGATTTGAAATCCATGTTCTCTTTAATCAACACGTTCAAACATTTAGCTGAACTAAACCTTTTCAGTAACTGTGAATGTACCTATCACTCGTGTGCACTGGAAGGTGTAGAATGGGCAGTGTTGATGAAGTTTATATGTTTAAATGTCTGAATGTTTTTTCCGAGTTAAAGCTGAAGGGAAGATGTTATTATTATTTTGTGTCCAGCATCAATTTTTCTCTACTTTTATTTCACTACATCCATCTTGTCTCTCCCATCCCACTCCAGGAAGCTCTTACAGATAGTAATTTCCCAAATGAAAATTTCCTATTAGAGATATGCTGTATATCTTACTGTATATCATTTATATTATCTGTGCCTCATTCATATGCAGAATAACATTTCAATTTCTAAGAACAATTTTTGCCCCTTGGGACAATATTGTGCCAAATCAAAATGTATGAGTTATACCAACTTCAATTTTTCCCCCTAGGGAAGACACAAATCCTCTAGGAAACAGAAGTTTTGAACATGTTCTCTTTGAGGAAGAGAAGACTAAAGGTCCTTGCAGAGAATGGTCCCCAGGCTTAAACTTGAGCAGGAATGGGGAATTATTCTATACAGATGCATATTCTCATTCTCAACTTTCACAGCAAGATATCATCTCATTCCGATTGTCTAATGCAGAGGGACTCAAATGTGACATTTGCAGGCTACTGTCCAAATAATCTAGGGTGATTTAGGTTAAAATCCTTTTTGCTTCAGAACTGGCCCATACCAGTTTTTTACTCTGAAATCAGTTCCTTGATTAAGTCAAACTTCAACAAGCATCGATTTGCCAACACTAACTTTGTCCATAGAAGGACTTACCTACTTTTACTGCACTATAATTTTCTATTAATGGCATCCTTTTATTCTGATGGCTGTTTTAAGAAACAACCCAATCGTTTCATCATGGTGTTTAGTATAAGAATGCTCTTAAAGTCACAGTGACCTAGCACAAATCCTCTTTATAAGCATGGGAGACATTTCTCTTTAATCTTATTCCTGTGATTGAATAGGTTTCTCTTGAATACCACAATTGATTTTGATTTTATTATCTTGGACAAAGATAATTATATCTATTTTATCTATTTCCTGAATCAAATGTGACTACTGTTAGAGAAGGTATTTTTCTCTCCTCTCCTAACTTCTGACTTCCTCCTATTCCTCCTGTCTTTCGCATTCCTTCTAGCTTCACCCTCCTTTCAGTATTGGCTTGTCGTTAACCTATATTTTAAGATGACTTTATTAAAAAGACAAAACATAGGGCTGGAGAGATTGCTCATAAGTTAAAGGCAGTTGCATGCAGAGCCTGTATATTTCTAACATCCTTGGGAGAAGGAGAACTAGCCTGACCTGGGAGTCCGGTCCTATGACTTGTTAGTCATGAGGTGAGCTTTCCTCCAATTGGGGAGTGGTTGATTTTTATTTGTGATTAGACAGACTCCACAAGAACTGTCGATCCACAGACAGACACACCCGTTTGCTGCCCAGCAATGCCTGTCTACCCTGCCATCACAGGATTGGGATGAGCTGGAAACTCATGAGTTAGACAGTGTGGAGTTCAAGACCAGAGAACTTGTTAAGAGGGCTCTGAAGGAAAAAAAAAAACAGTTTATGACCAAAATGTCTGTGATGATGTCACCAAGGAGAGAAGAAATCAAATGCATTTGTTGTTTAAAGTTTAAGTAAGTTAATTCTTTAGTTAGGCATAGTGCTGCATGCCTGTAAGCCCGTCACTTCAGAGGCAGAGGCAGGAGATCAGGGTTCAAGACCTTCCCTTCTTTGCTACATAGTAAGGTGTAAGCCAGCCTGGGCTACATGAGACCTTGTCTCAAGAAAACCACAAATAATTTGTTCTTTCTTAAAACATGTTTATTCTTTACTAGTGTTCTCCACTGTATACTCACTGCCCATCAAATGTTGGCTAAATAAAATCATTGTGCAGAGCTCTCAAATCTGTCTTCATCCTGTACCTCAAAATCACACTCTCCCCTGCTTTTAGGCTATTATGTGGATATATGCAAATATTTTATTAATAAAGTTTAATAAAGTTTACTTTATTAAACCAATATATTTTGTTTATGTACTTTTAAAGGTACAATAAATTAACATTTATCGTTATTACAATATATTTCATAGTTCAAAATAAAGTAAAATGGTGTGAAATGTTAAATGTATAATAAAGTAGTCACAGACCTCCTAAGCCTGGGGCTCAATTCTACAGGGAAACATTTGATTCATTTAGTGGGGTACTTACAGTTCTTACATACGCCTAAACCTGTAGTATTTTTATTCATCAATTGTGTACACTACTTGTTGTCTTTATGTGATCTTACAGAATATTTTATTGTCTTACACACCTGTTGCCATTCTTCCCCTCTTCTATCATATGAGTTAATTGCAATTTCTTTTGTGAGTCTTCACAGCATACTGATGATTTCTACATCTTAATAAAGTGGCATTCTACCATACATTTGTTTTCTCACACGACTTTTTGTTTTCTCTAGAGTTTGTAGTGTCTTCTCAAATGTTATTCAGCATACTTTGTACAAACAGTAAAATATCCAAAATTTCCCCCTAATATTTCAAAATGTGACATCAAACAGGCTAATTATTATAACCACCCCCAGCATCTCAGTGTCTTTATACAAGTTTATTTCTTGCTCATGTCATAGTCCAACAGAGAGAGCTGGGATTTCTATTTTTCATTCCTAGTCACAACTTTTTTTCACCTAACTTCTTTCATGTCTTCGAGGGTATCAGAGTGCTACCTTGATCCTTTGGATACTAGGAAGAAAAGAAAAAAAAGTGTGTTAGAAAGATCTCGTGAGCCATTTATGGGTGTGGTCTGGAAGTGATGTCCATCACTTCTGTCCACCTTTAGTTGATTAGAACTCAGTTACATGCCTCCCCCTGCAGCAAACTCAGAAAGAAGCCTAGGGGAGAAAAAGAATATGGAATCTGGTACACACGGCTAGTCTCCACCTTCAAAACCTTTGTTGGTAATTTCCAGTGAATAATGTACCAAATCAGTAATTTTTCCTTCTTTCTTGGAGCTTTTTCTCCTGGGTCATCCTCCCGCTTCTCTTTCAGCCAACTTCAATGGAGAATGTCTCTTTCATCTTTCCTGTTGGATTTAAGTTTTCTGAATTTCATCTCTCTTTCTTGATCTGTAAGTTTGTTGGGGTGAGGCTTTTTCTTAAGAATGGTACATAGAAAAAATATTTCATAAGTTTTTGAAGTTACATGCTTAAGAGTTTGTGTATTTTAATTCTAAGTTTAATTCTAGTTTGTTTCAAAGACGTAGAGGCAGACAAATGTCTGGATCAATTACTGCTTTTGAGAAATTGAGTTTGTGTTTCCTTTGTATATGATTTGCTTTGTGGTTTTGGGCAATGCTTTAGGTACTCAGAATGATGAATCCTGGTGTGTTTAATTAATTTAAAGCTTATTCTTTTGTACTTTAAGTGGAACCTTTGATCTCAGAAGTTCATAGTATTCACCTGTGTAATTTTCAAAGCATTAGTTTTATCACTTATTTCTGTCTAGAAATACTTATTTCTAGAACTATTCGTGATGGCTTTTAATCCCTTTTTTCTCCAGTATTTTATATAGTGTTTTGTTCTGTATTCCTCAACTGGACTTAATCCGTCTATCTGATTTTTAAAAGTGTTTGAGTATATTTTCAATCTCAATAAGTTTTATTTTTCATTTTGGTCTTACATATAAATTTCTTTTTTATTAACTTTCTCTGGGCAGAGTAAAAAGCATACTTTCAGTTCACATTGTTGAGCCACAAATTACTCTAGTTTGCTTTCTCCAGGAAATAACCCTCCAGTCTCCTGCAGTCTGGGATGAGCAGGTGGAGGAACTCATGCTTGGTTGATTTCATTACAGTCGGGAAGGGAACTTGGGGTCCAGTCCGAGCATTCTGCATACACACATTTAACCGAACCCTTGTGTTGACTCTGTACCACCTGGCCCCACTCTGTGCTGGTATCATGAGCCTGAGCCTGCTGGGTTTTGCAGGAGAATGGTTTGCAACCACTTATCCATACCCTCCCCTAGACATGCACTATGTAAACACACCCTTTGGATCAAGTACCTATCCCCCATCTGACTTAAGTTCCTCAATTTATTTTATTTCTTGCTTCTTCTTCTCTCTTTTACTTTTCTTTATGGTTTAAAATATCTTAAAAATCAATTCATTCTTGTGTTGAGGGAGTTTGAGGAAAGAAAGATGAAATTCAGAGGATCAATTAGCTCTTTTAACTAGAAGTTTTCCAAGTACATGTATGTTTGTATTTACTCCAGGACTGCTTTGTTGACTGAGACAGAAATAAATAACATTTGCTTCATTTGTGCCACACAAACTCCAGGTACAGGAAAGCTTTTTAAGATAATTGTCACGACACATGATAGTGTCCTCTTGCTTTCATTACTTTTTCAGGGTCTTTGATTTCAGGGTATTTGATCAAAGTAGCCTTTGTGAAATGTCAATGTCCTTCACCTTCTCCTGGGAACCCCTCCTTCCACAGGAAGGAAGTGTCTCAGGACCCTACAGCAATGTCAGCATGGACACTAATGACTGAGTCTCGGAACAAGACAGGACTGCATGTGGCAAGTCAGTCCAGCAGAGCTATCCCTGCAAGGGTTGGCCCTGCCAGACAGGTGACACACTTATCTAAGGACAGGTGAAAAGGAGAGCACATGATAAATGTGTGTGTCAAATTTTCTCTCCTAGGGAGGCAGCCAAGTGTGCTATCTCCCATGAGGTCTGCATTCAGAATCTGTGTGCCTCGGGCCTCCCTTGACTGGCCTTCATGATTATGGGCAAATCACAGGGACTTTTCTCATTCTCAAATAGGGACAATAAATATAATACATGACTTGCCTATTTCAAAGCAGTGTTGTAAAAGTCAAATTAGATGATCTGAGGGTAAAGGCTTTATAGAGTCCACTGCATACAGCACAATAATAGCTATTATGAGCAATGAACACACGAACTGGGTAAGGAAAATGATCCACCCCTGTGTAGTGCAGGCAATCATTGAAAAATGCAGTCAAATGCTCTACCCCTGAGCTAATCATTTTAAACCAGTGTGTTTACAGTGGAATAAAATCAGGTTTGTATGTTCTTATTAAGTCTCTATTTGCCCTGGTTTTATGCATACGTATTATTGATGAATACAAAATACAAAATTATCATTGAGTCCTATCATCAGCATTTTGAAAATCTACAGACACCATACATTCTCTCTTAGTTATCCAAAACAATTTTTATAACTTAGTCCAAACTTCGGGACAATGGAGTAGATTGTATAAGTATAGCCAACAGCTGCCTAGAACATTCTTTGTCAAGCACTGTTCTAGGAACTTCATTGATTATGCATTCAATGACTGACAATAACTCTGCTAAGGAATTTTGTTGTTACTGCTCTTGCTTGAGACAGGATCCCAGCTATATCCCAGGCTGGCCTGGAACTATGCAGCCCAGGCTGGCCATCTAAGAGCTTTTACTGCCCTGTTTCCAACATAAGAACTCCAGGGCACATAAAATGGAACATTTTGTGTTTGGGTAGTCCTTTGCCCCTTCCACAAAAAATGTTCACTACCTAGCAGACGGAGATCATCGTCACACCAAGTTACTGAGGCTTCAGGCCAGGGCTGAGTTCACAGTTAAAATGTAAGTATTCAGCCCTAGTGTAACAAAAGCCATAGGTTTGGTACATTTTATCTGCATAGGAATAAGCCAGCTGCAGTTATGTGTATTTATGTATGTTCTTACCTTGAACACCAGTCTAAATTAGGAATATCAGTGTCACCAAAACAATTCGCAGAGGCGACATAGGATCTTTGCTTTATGGGAGAATCTGAAGTGTTTAGAACAGGACTGACACATAGTAGGTGTTTAATAAGCATTGTTCAGTGATTGGGTGTGTGATTCTTTCAATAGTAATTTGTTGGACTCTAAACTGGCTTTAGGAAGCGAGGATTCTAATGGTGCATGCTAAGTAGCGTATTTTTATGAACACATCCCAAGTTTAATAATGCATGTTTTCCCAATCCCCATTCTATTGCCTGAGGTGTTTCTCAGTCCTCCACCTGGGACCCTGTCAGCACTCCCTGGAAGGAGACAAGCTACGAGTGGAAGCCGGCCTCCTCCCACAGCCCTGGGCTTTCAAACAAGATGTCAAAGAAAACAGAAAAATAAGAGAATGAGATGAGCTCGCCGCTAGGTCTAGCGCAGGGATCCCCGCGGCGTGGGGAATTAACCAGGAGCCAAGTGTGTTTCTGGGTGGCGAGGTTGAGTCACCAGTGGGATTGGCCCGAGGTGAGCTGGGCACATCCGCGTCCGGGCTGAGACCCGCCTTCTTCCCAGGCGAGGGGCCCGGAAGGCGCTGGCAGCCCGCGGCTGGCGGACCTGGGCTGGGGACCCCCCTCCGAGCCAGGCCAGGTTGGAGGAGGAGCGATGGCTGCGGCGCCCTGAAGCTGCCTGTGAGCCTGAGGCTCCGTTGGCACGGCGAGGACCGGGAATCGGACTCTGCTCGCCGGCTCAGCTCGCCCGGGTGAGCGAGAGGAGGGCTGAGGCTGGGTGCTCCAGGGTGGGTGGGCGGAGGGCTGAGGCTGGGTGCTCCAGGGTGGGTGGG
>PVHP010023598.1:0-26975 GCA_004024765.1 Zapus hudsonius
ACTGGCAAGCATGAAGCTAGTGAACTTTCCCTGTTCTGTTTATGCCCACAACTTTCCAATGGGTGTGCTATTAGCTCTGCAGAAGTATTGTGTTACCTCCAAATCTCTTCCCACAAAGAACATATTTGTTCTTTCCATCGAGACACAAGACATGTAGTCACCAGGTGTCATACACTGAGCTCTAAGGGAGCTCTCTGAAGCCTCAGCATCACTGCTGATAAAAACACCAGTGACAGCAGATTGGAGGTGGGGGCCAGGATGAGGCAGTGGACAGAAACTCTGAGGGATTGTGCAGATAAATGCTTGACTTTGTGCCCAAAGGAAGTCTGCTTGTGGGTCTTTATTGTAAGTCTACTGGAAGAAACTGATGGGCCAAGATATTTAAGTTTGTCACATAAATTTGTTTTCTTTGAACTGTGCCCTACTTCCAGTTGGTTACATTGCAGCCTGCCTTTTAATTAAACTTCTAATATGTCTATTTAAGATCTCTCTAGACTGATTAATCAAGAACCACCAGGAAATTGAAATCCTATCATAAAATAATTACAAATGTGCAAGGGGGATTATTAAATTGCTGTTTTATTGCCCAAATTGACAAAGATCAGTGATGAAGGGTGAGCATACTGGAGTCGTATGACAACATGCTCATCTCATTAATAAAGTGACAGTTTTATGCTGTGAAGTAGGGAAAGGACTTAACAAGACTCAGGACTTTTCTCGCTGACTCTAACAGCTGGAATGATCCTTCTTAACATTCGTGTGAGGTCTGGCAGTAAATATACTACACTTGTCACACTTAAGGAAGGAGGGAGGGGAGATTCACTTCTTTTGGTGACAGTCATTGCTGAGAACTGTGTCTTCTCTCCACCCCTTCCTAACTTAACTGCCAACAGCCAAATTGTCACCGTACGCAATGCCATCGGATATCTCTATTGGGAGCCCTCTTTTGTACCATTATTGGGCAAAATAGAGAAACCAACAGGTACTACCATTAATTTTCCCTGAGAGTAAAGAAATTAAAAGCTTAAGGCACTGACACACAATTCATTAACAATTTTGAAATGATAAGCCAGTGGGATCTGAAACAGAAAGCAGGGACTTGTTCTGATTTAATCAGACATCAGCTTGATGTTTTCAGGGACAATAGTTCAACTATCAAAAAAAAAAAAGGCAGGCAACTTAATTTGTACTTTAGTGGGGTTTTATCTTACATAAATTATTGGTTACTCAGCTACTTCTGTTGATTGTGGAAATATTTGCAGCTTCTTTGTTTCTGCTTACATATAGGCAAGAGGAGTCAGATGGATTTGAGAACTGTATTACATTGCTGGTACCCTGGAGATCAGGTGAAAAAGAGCCCATTTCTGTGTTTAAAAAGTTCCACACAAACAGGTTATATGGCAATACAAAAGGAGTTATACTCCTGACATTTCATGTGTTCTTTTACTATTTTTCCTTCAAACACTCCCTGTTGAAAAGGAGGAAATACCTGCATTTCTTACCTGTGCTTCCTTGGGTGATGATGATAGGTTCAGTGTAACCCTAAGGTTATGTGCATGAAGCTGGGTTCTGAAAACAGACAGCTTTGGAGGGAAATGGTTACAAATACAAATTCTAAATCCTGGTGGAGCCGCTAGGCTGAGAAGGATCTCTGGGTCTGGCACTGTTTGGTGGTAATTATCCAGACTTGAACATGGTTTCTGTTTCCTGAGGAAAGGCCTTTCATGGCAGATCTTGTGTTCTCTAAGGGCCACAACATTTTACCCCAAAGATGCTTAAACTTCTCATTTCCAGACATAAAATGTAAATTCTCTTCACTTATCTGTATCCTGGTTCCCACCAGCTTTGTGGAACATTTATTATTTTTGGTTTTTTTTTGTTTTGTTTTTTTTAGAATACTCACCAAAAGAAACCACAGAGGTTTCAACCTGGCAGGATTTCTTACACCCCTCCTACATCATTTAGGCCAGTCTGTGTGGGATAGCTTTCAAATACCCACAGCAGACATGTGTTTCCCTTGAAGGAGAAGATTACAGGAATAAGAAAATGAATATGATACCTAGACTTTTGGACAACCTTCTCAAATAGAAGATCTATACCTTTTCATATTGGGCCAGCAAGAGGAGAGAAAAAAAATGAATTTTAAGCATTTACTACATCCCAGTCTGGTGTTATCCAATGCAGACAAAACCACTTGATACAACTCTCAGTCTTTAAAGGCCTGAAATCTCTTTGAGAAATATCATGTGTGAAAAATCAAGAGAGTATGATTCCAAGGCTTATATCAGCAAGCAAATTCTAGCATGTATGTGCAGCTAGTGGTGTGTGTGTGTGTGTGTGTGTGTGTGTGTGTGTGTGTGTGTGTGTAGACAGAAAGATAATGCATGTGACATATACTAGAGTCATATCCTAGGATGCAGCCATAGCACAGAGATAAAGGTGAGTACATTGGGAATATATGTCATTCAGTAGTCATTCAACAAACCTTAGAAGACACTGTATATAAGGCAGACCATATGCTCTGTGATACATGGAATTCTAGGAGCTAAATATGGTCTCTTTCTCTTATGGGATTTATGATCATACACTCCATAATGATAACAATTCACAAAACAAAGCAAAACCATGGATGAGATCTGGAGCAAAAATTCCTGTATTCAAATATTAGTTGATGTAGATAAACAGGTTATTAAACATATCTAAGGCTTGCTTCCCTGTTCTGGAAAATGGGCATAAGTTACATACCACACAGGATTTTCAGTGATCAAAGAAGCAATATAATCACATCATCTGTTATAATGTCTGGTGCCTGGTATGTACTCAATAAATAGTAGTTATTTACATATATAAGTGGGTATTAAAGATGCAAAGCAAACCAAACCAGGGTTTGGATAACTCGAGATGTATTTGAAAGCTGAGAGAGTTTAAGGAAGAGGGACCTGTGTGGGCAAAGGCCCAGGAATCTTAAAATCTGGATGCCGGGCTAGGACTGGGTGACAGTGCTGGAGTGGAGGACTGTGATGGAAACATATTAAACTGGACAGGAGAGCCTGGCCATGAGGGAATTGCTCTGCCATATTATGAAGTCTAGCATTTTATCATGAGTAATTACAGGAATGTTTCTTGAAGGAAATGGAACATAAGAGAAGCTCTAGTTTCTGGGTGGGATTCAGACTGTAGAACAGAAGGCTGGGATAAAGTGAAGAGAGAAGCAGAGACTGAACTCTCAGAGGTAGAAGGACACTCAACTCAGCACTTAGAGGACTTCATTAGCTTAATAGAACTTCGGATCTTGCTCTCAGGGCAGCGCATGGAGGCTATTTCCCTGTGTGATAATTCCAGAAGATTTCTAGTGAGTGAGCTTCTAAGACAAGGCTGGGGTCAATATGAGTATATCGTCTGAAAATTGAACTTCTATCCCTGAGCGGCTGTCTTTGTTATTACTTGTATTCAAAGGAAATAAAGATGATATATTTGCTCATTAATATTATAGTAATGATGGTCTATATTTACCAATAGAATCTTAGGTACCTCTGTTTGCTGCAGTGAGCATATCTTTCTGGCAACTCTACCTAGAACTGCACATAGATATAATGACTTTGCATCCTGAACTCCAAGCCCATCTCAGTTTCACACGTCTCTGGAAACAACCTGAGGACTGTGTATCAAGACCAGGCTGGCAGTCAGATGTGGCTTCCTATGGATGTTTTTCCGTGGTATCACTGCATGGAGGGCTACATGTACCAGGCTCAGCTGCTCCTCGACTCGGTTCAACTGAATCCTACCTTGGCAGAAACCATATCCATATGTTAGTCAGTTTTGTAGTAACTTAATATATATAATTCGCTTTGGTTTTTTAAATGCATTTTTCATCTCTTTCTAAACCATATGTACCTAAAAATCTTAGTCTGCTCCATTGCTCACCACTACCTTCATTGGCCCTGAATATCTTTTCCTGGCTTGACTCATGGGTCTTGATTGATGAGTGCTCCTTCTCTGCACTGAGACTGTGGTTTCATGTCTCTGTACCAGAGTGAGGCAGGAAGATCGCTTGAGCCCAGGACATTCAAACTCGAATTATACACTTTCAGTTGTCTCCTTTTTCACTCGCTTCTCTCACCACCGCAGTGGAGCATCCAGAATCCCATCTCCGAGCCTTCCCTCTGTCCTCTCTGGTAGATTCTCTCTTGTCATCTTCCTCTTGTCTGGGATTTCAGTGGTGCTCCTCTCTAGGTCTTCGGGTTCAGGAGATGTAGTAGATTCCAGGAGGAAGTGATTTACCTTGTTCTATTTAGCGGTTGTTAATATTACTATACATTTGTGTGACACGTGTGTATATATTATATATTTGCCTTGGCCCAAGGGTGAAGGTCAAAGGACTACCTCAGCTTCCACCTTATTTGAGGCAGGGTTTCTGGTTTCTCATTCAGTCCTCCAGGCTAGCTCATCTGCTAGCTTATGGGGATTCTTCAGTCATGCCATATGAACACTGGAATTATGGACAATCATGCTACCATGCCTAGCCTTACATGGGTATTGGGATCTAAACTCAGGCATCTCACTTGCACTTCAAGCACTTTTACCTACTCAGGTAAAAGTGGCCCCATGAAAAATTGATGTGATTTTTTTTTAAAGATTTGTAAGTATTTTTGATTTTTAATCATCCAAATAATTATACCCTAGAGTTGATGCTCAGTGCTTAAATCTATAAAGCCAAAAAATAGGTATAGATGTTATTATGTGAAAAGTGCCAGGAATGTGCTCTCTGTGGTCCAAAAGGTATAATGGGAAACGTGTCATCAGACAGCTTTCTTTATTCTGGAATAGAACCATATTTTTCGAGTTTCTTAATGATGCAATTATTCATTTCCTTGTATTTAGGATAACTATAAATGCTTTTACAACCACAGTTCAGCTCTTTACTCATTACCCATTGATTTAACCAACAAATATTTACTGAACTTTTTTACTCGGTAAGAAAATGGGTAAAGCTCAAAAGCAACAGTCTTTTCCAAGCTTGATATTCAGCCAAGAAATACCAGCAACATCTGGGGATTTGTAGAAAATCAGGCTTTACCCCAAGACACTGAAGCAGACACTGTGTATGTGCTCAAAGGTCTGCTTTATAAAAGTCTGTTATGTGATTCTGATTCTCTAAAATGTGTATTTTTTTAAGTCCAGAATTTTGTGAAAAAGACTGTGAGTCTTCTGGGATGGATTAGGGGGAACAGTTGTATGAGAGAAGGGTTTGAACTGATGGAATTTTCAGAGATGCATTTTAGAAAGCAGTATGTCCTATGTATGGACTTTATTTTCCAGAAACAAGGAAATGTGTTTTAGTGCATGTCTTATTGACGATTATATGCAAGGGAGGCTTATTGTAGTGCTTTTCCATGTGCTTGCTGGTTGGATAAGATGCTCCATACTTGTTTTAGGTACTTGTGTTAAGACTGTATCTGGAATCCTGACAGCACCAGGAAATCAGTGAGGAGAGCTGCTCCTTCACTGTTAGCTTCGATAGTGTCTATGTTCTGGTTACTTTTGCCAAGACATGGCTAGAGTCCATTCTGTTCTCAATGTCACAGTGATATTTTGTTGTTGGTCATCTTGTAGCTTTTATATTTTCTGGCATGCAGGCGTCAGTTAATGAGAACTGGACTGGTATTGTAGTAGTAGTAACCGGGTATGTTAGGATTTATGTGATTCTTTCACTGATGACTTCATACACATGAAGTGATTTATCATCCTTTCTTTTCTCTTCATTGTTGTCACGTTATTTCCCAAGAGGCTTCTTCTACATTCCTTTAAGTAGATACTTGAGGAACTTGTGCTTAGTCTTTCGTTCATGGCCAGGCATGCTTGTGTGCTTAGGTTAAAGCTGTCACCCTGTCACAGAGGTCTTTCTTTTGGGGTTGTTAATTCCATGCTGTGACATCAGCTGAAACTGGATATCTGTTTCTTTTATAAGAGAAGCAAAACAGCACTACGGAAAGAATGACAGGTTCAGTGTCACAACTGGGTCTGAAGTCTAATTCACCTGTCTCCAGAAAGCCATATGAACTAGGAGAAACCCATGCTTTCTTAATAAAATTTTGGTATGATTTGATTTCTAAGTACCTTCCATTTCAAGTTTGCAAACTTGAAAATTATTCTTGAGATTTTAACAGTGAATTTTCTCCTGATTCAGTCTTAAGATTTCCAGGATAATTTTGCACAGAGGCTTCTTCATTTATTTAGCGAGAAAGCCCCCAAAATTTCATAATTGTTTATAGAATTAACCTTGTTCCACTACAGATGTCCTTTAGTCCACGACCCTCTTAGTTTACTGAAGTTATTGTGAATGTGCACTGAATTGTATTAAATGTTTTCTATTGAGGTCATCATCTTATTCATTTTTAATTGTCAGCATTCTGGCAGTAGTTCATCATGCTGTAAGGATTGAGCTGGGGATAAGAATTTAGATAATGCCCAGCAAAACTTCCAATGCACCTCAAAATTTAAGGAGTACCCAAATTCTTGTCTACAAGGTTAAAGAATTAAAATCATAGACAACCAGATATTAAAGTATAGTGGGAGAGTTTATTTAAGGGAACATGGGGAGTTACAGAGTTCTCCAACCACCAGTGTGGGGGGAACATGTGGGAGAGGCTTTAACAAAATCTATGCTGTTCAGCTAAACAAGCAGGAAGGGTAAAGATCCTGAGAAGGAAGGATTACTAGTCCCTAGAGAGTCAGAGGTCCTTCTTCTAGGTAAGAGACTGGCTTTTGTTCTAGGGATGCTTTTAAAACTTCCACTAGGTAAGTCAGAGAGATAGCTGATTTGTCTATACCTGACCAACCAGTTTTGCATCTAGGTTTGGGCCCTGGCTAGAGACACCTCCTATTCAAGTAGAGGGGAGTCTATGGAGCTTACCTGAAACTGTCACAATGCCTGGTGAGACATGTTATGTATAGAGTTCTGACATCAAAGGTTCCAAACCCTGCAACATTGGCCACTTGTTTCATAGGCTAGACACAACTCTTTATTCTGTCCTGGATGGTTTTTCACCTATGCTCATAAAATGGACCACCCTGAGCCTCCTGTGCAAACTCCTTGAGCCTTTCCTATAAGAAAACCTGTGGCAAGTTTTCTGTTTTGAAGACTGGAAATATAGGATTCAAAAGGAAGTATAGAGGACCTGTCCCTTTATACCCACAAGTGGGGAAAAGGGTAAAAAGTTTCAAGAAAAACGTAATGACTATAAACAAACTGGCAACATGCCTTGAAGAGTCAGGCAGTGGAGGCTGGAGGGAACCAGAGTGGAGCCATGGATTCCACTACTCAGACTAGGCTGAATGGCCTTCTATCTTTGAAGACTAGTGACAGCCCTCCGGTATATCTAGAGATGAGGGATTGGGAGAGGGCACTCCAACCAAGACAACTCTTGGCTTCCCTCCCATCATTCCTTGCAGATGGGACCTCAGAATTCCAACATTTCTTTGAAGTCACCAATTGGCTACCTTCTCAAAAACTGAAAAAAAGCTAAAAACCTCAAACCCTTAAAGTGCCTGATCTTCTTCTGTCAAAAAGCTTGGCCTCGGTACCTCTTGGGACATGATGAAAAGTGACCACCCGAGAGAAACTTTCATTACAACACCATTCTCCAGTTAGATTTATTTTTTAAAGGGGGGAGGAGAGAGGTGCCTTATGATCAACTATTTTTCTAACTCTTGGATAGCAAATGCCAAATACACCCCATTTCTCTAGCAATCATAAGTGGCTCTAATTCCACACTTCCTTCAGTGAGGAGCCTTGTTCCCATCCTTGCCCTCCATCTCTGGGGCCCCTACTTCTTTGCAAGGATCTTCAAAGCCTTTATACACTTCCTTGTCTTTCTCATTGGAATTGTTTTCTCCCTATCGGAGGGAGGGCCATGCAGGATTTTGGATACAATCCTGCCCCCCACCACCACAAGAAGTCCCAAGGGTCTAGTCCCTTGAAGAAGTAAATTCAGGATAGGCAAACTCCATTTTGGCCATCCTTCCTCACCTAGCTCAAGGAGAAGAGAAAGGAACTGGGCTGATTTGTTGACAACCCTGACCAATATGTTCATACTTTGTAACAACTACCTGTTCTTTATGTGTGACTTAGCTTGTTGATCTCTGATCAAACCTTGATCTCAGTGGAAAGACAATGGTTATTGGATAATACAAGACGGGCAGTCAATGATTACCACATATCACATGCACTAGACCCCAAGGCCATGAACCCCACAGGAGTTAGGGATGCCCTTAAATGATGTCTCCTGGGATGATGCCTCCTTCAGGCATGGTATCAGAGGCACTCCACTAGGGGCATTATCAACACCTCAAAAGGTCCTTAGCTCCCCTGGTGTGGGAACCTGAGGCTTGTCACACCTTCCAACAATTTAAGGATGAACTGACTGGGGCTTCTGCTTTGGGATCACCTAATTATTCCTGATTTTCACTTTATATGACTGAGAGAAAGGTCTTTGCCCTGGGGGTCCTGATCTAGCCAATGGGACCAATGCCACAACCAGTTGGATGTCTTTGTAAAGACTTAGACTCAGTAGACAAAGAATGGCATAGATGTCTAAGAACACTTGCAATTGTGTTGAAACACGTAATCCCCAAAGCTTGGGATGGCCCTTAACTGTGTACACTCACATCACATCAGAGGTATTCTCAACTCAAATGAGCACATGTAGCTGTACGGCATCTGGATGGTAAAATATTAGGCTCTCTTGATGAAGGGACCTGAGGAGATCCATAAGGTGTGTTCTTCCCTCAACCCAGGTACATATCACCTAGTCAGGGAAAATATTATACATTTATTCAAATAAATCATGTCAGACCTGACCTTAACCCTAAGGACCAACCTTCAGAGAAAGCTGAAGTTCATTTGACAAGAATTCTTTTGTTCAAGATGAACTGGGAGGGCAGGATATGCAGTAGTGACAACATTTGAGACTCTTGAACCTAATCCCTTCGCATTTAATACCAGTACCCAAATAACTGAGTTTAAAACTCTGATGAGAGCCTTATCCATTGCCAGAGGAAAACAGTCAAAACTTTACAAAGACGCTAAATTTGTTTTCTGATCTTTAATGCTCCTGCAACTATTTGGAAAGAAAAAAGGGCACTAACAACACTGAACAACCCATAAGACATTCTAAGGAAATCCTAAACCTCTCAGAGGCAGTCCTGCTCCCCCAAGATGTACCTGTCATGCTCTGCCATGGGCATCAGAAGAGAGAAGAAAGATGCAGTGTTTTTGGCAACCACCCAAAGGATGTTGTGGCCAAAGCTGCAGCCATGAGGACAGAGGGAATGCTAACCTTGTTGTGAGAAGATTTCAACCTTCTTCCAAAAAGACTGCATTATACCTTGCTTAGGGTAGAGGAAGCACAGGGGATGGCTTCAGTCTAGACCATCATGGATGGTAGGTTGCCCCATGGCCTTCTTTGGCTGACTTAGTCCTTACAGTGGAAAGTGTTAACGTTCCTCTAACAAACATATCACATAGGTGAGAAAGTTCAGATCAGCTAACAAAAAAAATGTTCATACAAAAATGAATATTCAATAGAGTGGTTCAGGTGGTCCAGGGATGTGAGGTTTGTCAAATGACTAATCCTCACAGCACCCATCTACCCTCTTCTACCCTCTTCTGGGATCCAAGGACAAGGAAAGTATCCAGGGAAACACTGGAAGATTGATTTCATCCACTTTCCAGGGGGTCCCAAGAATCACTTAAAATTGCTTTAAGTAGAAACCTTCTGTTGATAGGTTCAGGCTGTGTCTTGTCATACAGAAGAGCCTCAAGAAGTGGTAGAAGCCCCATTTATGTAAAATTATCTCAAGTTTTAGAATACTGAAGAACAGACAGTGTGACAATAAGTCGGTCTTTAAGGCAGAGGTCACACAGAGAGTCTCCCAGGCTGTGTGTGTTTGGGGGGGTATAATTTAATCCCTATTGTTCCTGGAACCCCCAATTCTCAAAGAAGGTAGAAAAGGTTAATGGCCTACTCAAAAGACACCTGACCAAACTAATGTGAGAAATTTGGACTTCCTGGGCCAAATTGTTACCTTTGACCCTAGGATTGACCTCTGGGACAATTGGGATTAACTACCTTGGAGGCACTGTGTGGTATTCCCTTCCTCTCAGGAGACCTATTCCATGACCCTGAGGCTATATACCATGCTATCCATCTACTTAAATTTCAGCACAAACTTTCAGAGCTAAGATAGAAAACATCTAAGAGAAATGACACAAGGCCAATCTCACTCTGTGCTGGATACTTGGCTTTTATCAGAACAATTAAAGAGACGCTCTACCTGGATCACAGCTGGAAGGGCCATTACCTAGTCATCCTGTTCACCCTTATGGCTGATAAGGTGGCAGGCATAAATTTGTGGATTCATCACACCGTGATCAAAGAGTGGCACACCTCTGAAAGGACTCCACAGGAACCTGATTGCTCAGACTGACAGAATCTTACTCCTGCACCCATGAACATCTCGGGCATGTCTTCAAACACTCCTCTCCTGGCTCAAAAGCAACCAAACACACAGATATGTAACCAAAAACCAGAATGTTTCCTCCTTACAAGTACAGTTACCTGCAGTCCCTCTTTATATTGTTACTGGAAACGACCTTCTTTGCCTTACTTTCTGACAGGTGCTTCCTACCATATCACTGAAACAATGTATGTGCTTGTCAACAGCGCTGACTTTGAGATGAGGCTGTGCCCTGTTTTATTGTTCCCTGTCACCTAACAATTTGGCTCAAAATAATTAGTGGAGGTGGGGTGGCAACCGGCTCCAGTGGAATGGAAAAAAAAATCTATGACTTGAATAGTTAAAAATCTGGCCCAATTGCTAGCTATGCATCCAAGGATCTAACTCTGTATTCCAGGTTTACAAGTTCAAACAAATAAACTCAGTAAAATCTTTTCTTTAAATATAAGGCCTTTTAAATATCCAAATATCCATTTGGATTTGGCTTATCTCCAACTCCAACTGGGCTCAGTGAGTTACCCATACAGATCTATTTCAGGACACCTGGTTAGATCTTCAGCTCCTCCAATCTAAAGGAAGGTTGTGACCAAACATATCCTTGGTCTAAAGGCAATGCAACAATTGCTTACACTTGTCCACCCTACGGTCCAGGTACATGTGTGGTCCAGAAGAACCAGACTCCCTGGCCTCATCGGCTTTAAAACATTTCAGTGTGATAGCAAAGGACATATTATTCAACACATGATAACCTGTTTTGGTGCTGTGTCTTTTAATTATTTTAATCTATGTGCTTTCATTCACCAATGGCTTGCCACCAATTAATCTGGAGCACCTTCCCTTAAGGAAGCAGAATGAGAAACACTTCCCAAACATCCCTGGAGAGGTTCCTCTGTTATGAACCCCCATGGGGACATCTCTTCTATGACTTCAACAGAAAGAAATGATGTGCTTGGGGATGGGGGAGGTATAATGTGGAAATACATGGAGCATGGTCCATTTGGGCCCTGGTTTAAGTGGCATTAAAGTATGTAATCCTCTGTTGAAGAACTCTTTAACCAATATTATAAAATTGTTAACATTCAACCAAATAGGGTAAAATTAGAGCTATAACTTTAATTGTTTTGGGTATCACTACCTGGTGGCAGCTCTGGAAGGACTGACTTATGGAATAAGAGACAAAAGTGCTCAAATAAACAACATTATGGATGCCACCATCCAGATAACCTTTAAATTAGTAAATCTGAAGACCTTCCAGCTTCTCTAAAGTCACTAGCTGGCATGGTCCTAGACCATCAGATCCTAGACACTAGCTAAAAAGGGAGAGGGTGGGTTTACAGTCCTCAATGGAACTTGTTTTATGTACATCAACACATGTCAGCAAGTAGAAATCCATTCTCAAGTAATGTTCAGAAAGCCAAATGGTTCCACAGTCAGCCTTTCATCCAGGGTTTTTCCACCCAAAATCCTTGGTCAAGACAAAGAATGACTCCATGCATTTTCTACTTAGTTGCTTCCCTTGCTGGGCCCTCTGATAGCCTTAGATTTGATATGCTAACTTGGCCCCTCTATCTACAACAGTCTTTCTTGCTTATCTCTGACAAAATGGAAGCAATGAAACTTGACATGGTCTTACAAACAGAGCCCCACATGACCCACCCATCTGAGCTCTCTTATGGTTCTCTTGATCACTACTCTTCTTGTCCTGATTGAGTTTTTCCTGACCTGTGGTAGGTCCCTAAATGGCTGTCTTTGCTGCCCTATTCCACCTGGAAGTAGCCGGAGTGGTCATCGTTTCCCCTGAGAGTAGTTGGTGTGACCTCTTTGGAGAGGGGCAGTTAGAAGAAACAGCCCGCAGTCTGGAACAATAAAAGGATCAGAGTTAAGCCTGAGAGTTAAGCAACACAGAGGGAACCATGAGCTTATGTCTCTGTTCTCCTCCCAATACTCCTAGGAGACACACCAATATACCCCTGGCTGGGGATGAGAGAACCAGTCAGGGCTGTGGGCCAACTGAAGTAGCAATAAAAGAACAAGTTAATGAAGAGAAAGAGAGTGCCCTGGACCTGCTATAAAACCACACACCCAAGCCTGCTTGGCAGACCCACAGTTCTGGAGCCCCTCCCATTGAATGGGAAGTTTCACTTTCCTCTTAAAGTTTATTTTGCTCTACCAATTTATCTGTTCTCTAATTTTTTAATTTTTAAATGTTTTTATTGGCTTAAAATTATATATATTAACACAACAATATGCTGAGTGTCATAGGTTATTAGATAAAGCCATTGAATCCATTATGGCATTCCCTTTTATGCATTAGTTATTCTCCCCCTCCCACTCTTAGATTTAGAGACTTTTACAAATCTATTATTTTTATCAAACTGGATATTTTTAGTTTTAATAGTTGTTTCAAAAAGCAACATGCAGTTTCTTTGATGTCCCCTATTGCTTTTATGTTTCCTATTTTATTGATTTTTGTGATCAATAGTTCATTTTCTGTTATTTTCACATAACTATATCTGTTGCTTTAATTATTACAATTTGCATCTTTACTTTTTCTCCTGCAAGTAAAATTATGCTACTTCATTACTTCATGTATAATCAATAAATTTAGAAATTTTGGAAAAAGAGTGTAGACTATATGTATATATATATCCTATATTTGATATTCATATTTTATATCTCATGATATATTACTAATGAATTTGTTTAAGCTGTTACTTTCAAAAAAAATAAATTTTTAGAACTTTAAAAATATTTATAATTCTGATAAAACATTCCAAATTTAATCTGGTATCACTTTCTTGTTACCTGAAGAATTTCTTAATTTCTAATAGTTCTGCTGGAGGCAAATTTTCTTAGTTTCATTTGTCTGAAATTAAAAAAATCTTGATTTTATCTTCATTTTTGAAAATTATTTTTGCATAATATAGAAGTACTTATATAGATCTTTTTTAATTTTTCAAGTAAATATGTTACTTCATTGTCTTCTGGCTTGAATATTTTCTCACTAGACATCAAGTAAAATTCTATCTTCCTTTGAAATTAATGTTTCATCTGCTAAATTTTAAGATCTTCTATCAGAAATATTCAGCAATGTAGTTATGATGTGTATTAGTGTGATCACATATGTATTTATTTTTGTTTTGTGGTTATTAAGATTCTCAGTTTAGTAGATTCTAAGTTTTCATAAATTTGGAAAAATAATTTTTACTTTTTGATTATTTTATCATTTTTTTGTTCTTGACTTCTTTCTTATTAATATGCCATATGCATGTATCAATAATCACCTGATGTGGTCCCATATGTCACTGATCTGCTCATTCTGTCTTGCTTTGTGGTTTTCATTTTGGATAAATCTGCTGTTTTCAATTTCATGAATTTTTTTTAATGTTTTTAGTGCACAAATTGATCTTAATTATTGAGTTAATTAACATGCATTATCTTTCCTGCTAATCACTTTTCCACTTTTTTTTTCAGTGAGAAAACTATAATTTTCAAGAACTCAATAACTTACCTTATTGTATAATAGAGTTCCTGAACTCATTCCTTCTAGCTAAATTTTATATTCTCCCTGGACTCTGGTAATATGATTCTAATTCATACTTTCATGAATTTACTGTTCTGGAATCTGCAGCTAAGTGAGACCATGAAGGATTTATCATTGTATACTTGGCTTATTTCACTTAAAGTAATGCCAACCAGATTTACCAGTGTTTGTCACCAAAGAACTGTGAGTCTGTGGATTACTTAAGGAATTGCTGTGCGCATTAACTCCCTATTTATTCACAGAGCTGTGTGAACTGAGTCTTGAAACAGTGGTGAGCCAATGAGAGGAAGAACTCTCTGGAGGCAGTTGTAGTGAACAGCTGGTTTATTAGGTGGAGAAAGGTTGCTTTTATTTACAAAGAAAAGGAGAGGCAGGGCTATAAGCGGCAAGGGGATTGGTGGGGGCCGGGTGGCCTATGGATGTCTCATGAAAGGATTTTTAGGGACCAGCTGTATAGATAACCTGGAAGGTTTTTTTTTTTTTTTTTTTTTTTTTTTTTTTTGGCCTGGGCCTTGTTATTACCTATAGCTGAGTTATGTGAACTCCGATAAACTCAGGCCTTGGAGTGCTTGGGCTTATGAGGGTTTGCTGGGGCCCAACAGGTGGCTTGAGGTTAGGGAGGAAAGGAGACAGCTGAACTCCTGCTGGTCTCAGGATGAAATAATCCTGGGGTTTCAGGCCAGTCTCAGCTTTTCCTTTAACCCTATGTCCTTCGTGCCTCTCAGCAGGGTCTCACAAAGAACAACTGTGGTAATTTGAGTCAGATATCCCCCATAAAATCATGTCTTTTGAATCCTTGGTTCTAGGCTGATGGCTGTTTAGGAGGTGGAGCCTTGCAGGAGGTGATGTATTGTAGGAAGGTGGGTTTAGGATTGTTGAAGCCACTCTCCCTTGCTAGAATTTACCTCTTTTTTCTGCTGCAGTTTTCCACCTGCTTGTGGTAAGGAGCTAATGTTCAGCCTTAGATCTAATATCTATGACCTGCCATCATGATGCTGCCCCTCAAAATGGTAAGCCAAACAAAGAAACTTCCATCCCATTGGTTACTTTTGGTCAGATGCTTTCTCCCAGCAATGAAAAGGTAACTCCTACAGATGATTGGTACCAGTGGGGTAGGTTGTGGCTGTTAGAAACCTGACTTGTGTGGCTTTTGACCTTTTGGGATTGATTTTCAAAGAATGTAGAAAGATATGAAACCTTTGCCTAAGAGATGCCTTGTAGTGCTGAAAGCAGAGCTTGATAGACCATTTAGAACAGAGTCGAGAGGCTTAAAAGAGCTTTGTCTGGACTTTGTCTGGGAAAGATGCGGTTTGTATGCAAGGTTAGCTGTGTTCTACTCATGTACTGAGAATTTGAGCAGGGTTGAGTTTAGAGGAACTAGACTGAAGTGAGCAGATAGAGATGGCACAGAAAGAAATTAAATATCTGGTGAAAACTGCTGACCTGAATGTTGCGATTGTTTGAGAGACGACAACCATTGAGATTCAGCCAGCTATTCTGCACCGAAAAAGCAGGAATAATGATGACTTTTGCAAGGAAAAAGCCTGAATGCTTAAGGCATGTTCTGATCTTTTAAAGTCAGCTTTATCCCCCCCACCCTGAGATTAACAAATTTGGTAACCCACTTCCTTCTAAGGGGGGCATAAAAATTCAGGAAAGAATGGGTGGTTGGATTTTCAACATGGTTTGTTTTTGTAAGATGGACACTGGGTAATGAGAGGCAGGTGTAGAACTTGCAAGGAGGCCCTATGGAGCCATGATGATGAACTGTGGGTTTCATCGGAGATCCTAAAACTTTTTGAGGTGTGAGAACTGTGGAATGACTACTGAAGAAAGCTTTGGCTCAGGATGGATTATTCCTCTTGCTTTGAGAAGCCCAGCTTGAGGAGCAGAACTATAACCACAGAGACTGTCACTGGTTACAGATGTCAGATTTGGAGCTATGGGATTGGAAGCTTGACCTGTTTCTTTTAGATCTCGGTTTGTTTTTTTCTTTCAATGCCATCTTTTGCATTGTGGATATATGCTCTGTGCCATTATGTGTGCTTGGTTTTTTAACTCATAGTTAACAGATCTTGGAGTATGATTATATTTGAACAGAGTTGGGGTTGATAAAATCTAGGGAGACTTTTAAAGTTGAACTGAATGCATTGTAAAAATTGCAATTTACATCATGGGTGGCCATCAGTATATTGGGGACTGTGGCAAAATGTGGTGTTTTGAATGATATGTAACTCATAAGCTCATGTAATTTCAATACCTGATTCCCTGCTGATGAATATTTGGGAACTGGAGCCTTGCTGGAGGAGGTGTGTTAGTGGGGGCGTGCTTAGGATTTTAATGGCCTAATTTTCCTTGCTAGAGTTCAGCTCTGTCTTGCTACTGTTTTTGCCTGCTGTAGCAGAGAAAATGTCCAGCTTCTGCTCTAACGTCTTTACCCTGCCATCATGAAGATAGTTTTCACTCAAGATTGTAAGGCAAAATTTCAAAAAGGAAAAAAAGAAAATATAAAAGAAAAAAAAAAAACCTTTCTCTTTTCAGCTGCTTTTGGCTGAATGCCTCGTCCCACCAACAAGATGATAACTATGACAAGATTTCATTCTTTTAAAGTACTGAATAGTATTGTTACATATATGTACAATGTAATTTCATTATCTATTCATCCTTCAATGGTCACAGGCTGATTTCATACTTGGTTATATTTTATTGACTGAAAAATACTGGAAATTATATGTATTGAAAAACCAGATATCTTTTTTTAAGTGTTATGCATTTTTCTACTATTTTATTTAGGAGGCAGTGGTCCTTTTCAGAATCAATTTTGAATTTTGCTAGGGTAGCCTACGAGTATTGTTTAGCCTCATGGTATCCTAAGACAACTACTAACATGCAAACCCTCTGAAGACTACCTGATATATAAGTATTTATATAATTTTTCATGCTGTTTAAGGGAATAAAAAACTATCTACAACCCACCCCCCTTGATGATTGTTCTTGGCTCATTTTCCAGTTTTCATTTTATTTTTTTCTCACATCCTTAGCCGGTTCCTGTCATGCACATTATTGTATCTCGGTAATCAACTACAGACATGGAGGGAGGCCACTATAAACATGTGGAGTTCTGTCTTGTGAATTCATTTCTCTGCATGCTTCAGCACAGTGGACTCTTGTTACTCCTATGCAAATGCTCACTGACTTATGAGGGAAGGACATTCTGATGAATACAGCTAATGTAAAACTCAGCCTGGAAGCATAGCATCACGAGGAGGAGATACTCTCCCTTGAGATCACATGGATGATCATGAGCTATAGCTGACTACAATTGCCAAATATGTCAGTTATCAGCTATTTTCTCATTGCTGGGGCAAAATACCTCCAGAAGCAATTTAAAGAAAGGATTTTGTTTTAGCTTACAGATTTGAGAGGAAGCCAATTACCTTGGGGATTGCTTTGTCACGAGCAGGAAGCCACTACCACATCCTCACATCAGAAGAGAGAAGGTGACAAAAGATGAAGGGTGAATGCTTAGCTCGTGGTTTCCTTTTTATAAAACCAGGAACCAGCCTACAGGGTGATACCACCTACAACTAGGGTGAATTCTTCAATTTGACTATCCTAATCTAGATAGTCCCTCATAGAAATGATCAGAGATTTAGTCTCATAGTGATTCTAAATACTGTCAAACTGATGACCAGAGATTACCCATCATAAAACTACCCGTGTCAATTTTAAACTCAAACATATTGTGTTTAAGTCATAGCCTTCCACCCCTTGTCTCAATAGATTCATAGCCATTTCATCATACAAAATTCATTCAGACCTACTTCAAAAATCCTCATAGGCTTTAAATGATCTAATATTGTTTGAAAGCCTTTTCTGAGACTCAGGTGTGGTGGTTTGAATGTGAATGTATTTCCCCTATAGATTCAAGTGTTTTTTAAGCTTGCAAACTGGATCTTCAGCCGCCTGGCTGGAAGAGGTGTCACAGGGTGCAGATCCTGGAGTCCAGCCCTAAGGTGTCACTGGAGTCAAATCTGAATTCCAGCCAAAATGTGTAAGAGAGTAGTTTGAGCTCTGGGTTTCTGCATGCTGCTGGTTTTGTGCTTGCTGATTTTGTGTTTTGCTGGCTGCTGGTGGTTTCTCTCTCTGCTTGAATTCATGAACTGGATGGAGCTTCTTGTGCTATTGATAGAACTTCCCTGGATCTGTAAGATTGAAATAAATCCATAAACTGTGTCTGGATTAGATGTTCATCTGAGCAACATGAAACTGTCTACAGCATCAAGTAAAGTGAACTGTGAGCTCCTGTAACATCCAAAATAAAGCCAACTTACATGTTTCCAGTACGCATGGGCATAGAGTAAACCTTTCCAGTCCAAAAGGAAAGAATGGGAAAAAAATAATAGATGCATAACGATAAAAAGCAATGTTAAAACCCTGCCGAGCAAACTTTGGCTCTCATAACTCCATGTCTGGCATCTGAGGTTATGATGGGATCATCTGGAATTCAAAGCGTTGGAGACCTCTTCCCTTCCCCCAGCTGTGGTCACTCCTGGATAGGATTTTCCATGAGCCTGCAGCTTCCCTTATCCATGGTCATGGTATCTCTAACATCTAGAGGTTTCCATTGCAACTTGTACTATACATTTGGAGCTTTATACAAGACTCCATATAGGGAATACAACCCTGACATATAATGCCTAGCTGCTGAAGCAATAATGAAGTTCTTCAAGATCCTCTCTATTTCACACCTTTTCTTTTCCCAAAATTAGTACCAGATGGGTGATGATGCTAAGTTTTGCTGCAGAATGGAATGAAACCAGTTGCTTAATGGAACATAGCTGTAGCAGCCTCTACGGAGCTCTCTATGGAGCAGAGACCTCTTTCTGTATTCTTGCTTCAGGTCTTTCCCTTGCAAAGAAATTCACATTATTCATCTCTTGTGTCTTCAATGGGTTGGGTTTTACCCTCAGGACATCTTTCCTATTGCCCTAATACAGAGCAGTTGGTTTACCTTCAGTGGTGGTAATCTCCAACAAACACAGCCAAAGTTGCTGCAATGTGTAACCCTGGGACTTTAAATTTGCTCACATTCGTTTATGTAGCAAATTATATGTTTTTCATATATTTCTCCTCTGAAATTTTCTCTTTCATTATAAATCTGACTCAGGGTAATTGAAAAAAGCCATTCCACAGATTCAAAGTTTTTCTGCCTTGAAATTTTCCTTGGACAAACATAGTCCATTACTTTTAACTTTGCTGAAGCTCTCCAAACACAGGCAAAATATTGCCTGTTTCTTTGTCATAATATCACATGAACTAACTGCCCCTAGTCCTGATAATGTACTCTTTCCTCTATAATCTCATGAATCAAGCCTCCTCAGTCCACATTCCTACTGGTCTTCTGGTATTCCAATCTCCCACAAGAATGGCCCTTTAAGCTCTGCATACAGCATTACAAAATTTCTCTACTCCAAAGTTCCAAACCTTTTACATGCCTCCCACAAACCAGTTATAAAAGATGAATAACAATGTGGTCATGTTTATCACAGCAACTATCTCACTTCTTGGTACTAATTTTCTTATTGGCTACTTTCTTGTTGCTAAAAAAATTCCATGACCAGAAGAAGCTTAAGGAAGGAAAGAATTTATATTCAACTTACAGATTTTAGGGTACTTCCCTAAATTCAGGATGGCTAGGAAAGTATGACAGAAACAGGAAGCCATTATCACATAATCACATTGGCAGGGAGAAGGTAGAGAATGATACGTACGGATGTTCAACTTAACGTTCTGTGTTTTATGCAGTCCCCTGGCCAATGGGATGTTATCCCCACCTCAACTAACCTAGTGTTTAAGTTACCCCACAGAGATTTGTTTCCATGGTGATTAGAAATCCTGTCAAGTTCACAACCAGAGATCAACAACCAAACCCAGCATCACTGTGACCTTAACTGTACTCTGCCATATAATACTAAGCTGAGAAGAGTTCAAAATTCTAAGTGTCCCTCAGGCTGAGTGTGTAGTACTTCTATAACCACTGCAAAGTCAAATAAGAAATCAAATCACAGCCAATCTAAGTTTCCATACCTCTCTCCTTTATAGAAGCTCCTGGATAATACAAGGCTATGCTTCTATTTGTCTTCTCTCATACCTAGAAACTGAAAGGGAGCATCAGTGGAATCATCTGTAGAGATAGCTTGTCTTGTTTTGTTCTGTTCAGATGTCAAGCTCAGTGCTACTTTTCCCCCAAAGCCTTAAACCTCCAACATTTCATGTGTATTCTCCAGTTTTCTGTTTTTTGAAGATCAAAAGATAAATCTATGAGACCCAAGTTACCTCATCGTGGCCTGAAAATTGGAGGACAGGAGAGGAGAGGACATTTGGGCTGTCTGGAGAAGTAAGATAATAAAAACATCAATAATAATGCACATAAAAGAACTTTATGTTGCTGCAGAACAATCCAGCAAATATAGCTTCCTGATGGTGGACAAGTTATGTCTCTGTACTAACTTCTACAACAGCCACAAGAAGACATGACCATCTCAAAGCATAATGAGCATTAGATAAGTTGACAGTGTACCTAAGAAACAGCATTTTAGTTGTATTTATTATAATAAACTTAAATAATTTTATGTGGTTAGTACTCTATTGGAGATTCAAAATTTTAAATATTTCATTTATGAGAGAGAGAGAGAGAGAGAGAGAGAGAGAGAGAGAGAGAGAAAGAGAGAGAGAGAGAGAGCGCCAGACAGAGGGAGAATGGGCATACTAGCCACTGCACACAAACTCCAGATAAATGTGCCACTGGGTGCATTTGGCTTTCTGTGAGTACTGAGTAGTCGAACCTGGCCCATTAGGCTTTACCTGTAAGTGCCTTAACAACTGAGCCATCTCTCCAACATTCTTGCTGATATTGTTTACATATTTAGCATAGCAGAAAAATTGCAGGACCCATAGAATAGTCAGTGAAGACATCTACCTCAATTTTTGCTTTCTTTGTTACCTAGCACTCATACCAACATGTGATACTATGGTTTATACTCCAAATAATTTTTTAAAAATACAGGATAATTTGATAAAGGATAGCACCACTTTCACTATATTAAGAGAATTAGCACTTTTTCAACAGACAGTATCAAAGGTAAGAAGTAGAATTGGGAGTCGGGAGTCTCTCCTCTGGTCTACCTGAATGATCTAGAAGCGATTTTCTTGCTTGTAAATGAGGAAGCAATTATCAATATCTTTCCTCACTTTGCTATTCTGTGATTTGTTCGAGGTTCTCAGTTGTCATATTCTGTGCATGGGTCTTAGTACATGCTATTAGGAAAGCCTTTTGTTAATCCTACCTACAGCTGGGGTAGTCTCAGAGGGGTTCTCATATGAGGTGGAAGACGAGTTCTCTGGAAGAGTGTTTAGAAGAAACTAAGGAAACCAGTTTGAATAATATTAAATGTTGTTTGAGGATATTAACAGAAGTCTAAAAATATGTCCTAAGGTAAACTAAGGCAGCTAAAGATCCCCTTTTACGTTGACATCCTTCAGATTAAGGCAATAGATTGGGGCTCAAGTTCATTAAGCACACCTACTACTTTAGGAAAAAGAAATGTATTACATGCTTTACATAGTTCACATTTCTGCAGACTAGTAACCACAATTTTCTCTTGTAGAGTGCTTGCCTAAGCCAGTCACTCTATTCTAAAATGCTTCATTTTCTCATTTAATTCTCATAATCCTCTAGGAAGGAGAATTCATTATTTCACCCATTTTACAAATGATAAAGCCATAGCTCAGAGTGGTTTACTAACTAAACACAACTGGTAAGTGATGGAGCCAAGACTTTAATCTAAATCTGGCTTTGACCCCCATTACCAGGCTTTTATCTTGGCTCCTTCAAAAACTCTGCACTGCTAATCCAGTGGTATGTCACACAGTGCAGAACATGTCAAAGTCTTTGGGCAGTTTAATGGTAAATGAATTAATCAAAAATAATTAAACATCTCAAGCATATTGAATATAAAATAACTAGGACATGGTTGGATCTCCACATGAATTCCTCCTGATGAAGCACTTTCCACTGTGACAGAAATAAAATAAAGCCTCTCAGTAATTCAAAGCATATACAGCAATTAATTCTACTTTTATATGGCCTTTTTTAGATCTTTCTTTATTTTAATTTTTAAAGCACCATTTTAATATCTGTGCTGTCGCTGATAATTACTTTAGGAAGGGGGTTGGACCGAGGGGGTTTTAGTGATAGCACAAATAATTTTTAATGCAACAGCTGCGAAGCTTACATAATCTATGTGCCAAGAGCCCTGTAGGCTGTCAGAGAGAAGATGTCTATAACTACTACCTCTTACATCAAGGTCAGTGGTGTGGGTCTGTCGAAAGCTGGCTGTGGCTGAAGGTCGTCTTCAGTTGATGTCTCTTTGGTGGCCTCAGTAAATAAGACATGAACTTATCCAATTTCCTCCTGGGCAAGTACCCAGGACTAATTCCACAGACTCTCACTGCTGCTGGGACTTTCAACCCTGGCACAGACACTAATCATTGTGTCCCCTCCAGTCTAGGCTGACTATTGTTATTACTATGAGGCATTTTTTTGACAAGCATCTGGCAGAACACCAATGTGAGAAAACACCAGGCTCATTAGCTTCAATTGCTGTTTGTCAGGATCGTGAGAGCAAGCACAGAGATAGGAATGAAATTCATCTTTATATCCAAGCCTGTTAAACATCTCAGGCTCCAAACTCCCGCAGAGCTGTGCAGGACTGTCACACCTATGAAGTCCCCAAATTCTAATTGCCTGTGCTTATTTATGTAGCCTTTCATGGTTCATTATCACTCATGATTTGGAATTGTATTGTAGTCTCAGTATGCTCAAGAATCAGAGAGGACATTAGAACCTTCCAGTGATTCACTGACTCTTGATCCTTCACTTAATATTAACCCTCAAATTTCCTTATTTGATCATCATGGTTGTCTCCAAAGAGTCCTTCTCTGAAGCCGTCTTTAATATATCACGACTAAAAGTTTTATATAGTGGCCATGCTCCTCCTGTATCCTTATCACATCCATAAACAAAGCACTATATAAGAAATGAATATGCACTTCCTCAGACTACCTCCTTAATTACCCACCATCGTTTATGCTTTTTCATTCTTATGTTCTTTGAAGAAAGAAGCAGAAATGGACCACAAATTAATTAGCTAATTTATTTAAATCTGCCACTCTTCTGGGCACTTCTCCATTATAGCTTGATTTGATTCTTTTACTTCTAAGTAGGTTAAGACTTTGAGCCTTCTTGTATGTCAGCTCTTTTTGTCCCAGGTGACATGAATTCCTCACTCCATTTGTATAGCAAGTCCTGTGCTTTCCATATAATGCAACTCTTCTGCTAAGTTATTTCTCCTACCTTGCCAATAGGAGGCAAGGTGCACTTGTAATAGTGACCTGATATAGTTTATGAATCAATGGGGAACAGATAATCTTTTATGTCCATGGAAGAATTAATGCTGTTCAATAAATATTTGTGAATCAGCTGCATAAATTATGGGAGCTGAAGTACTGTTGTGGGTAGTGCCCTCCATTCTTTCCCACTTCAACTCAAAAGGCTCCCAAGGAACCCCAGGCCACCGAAAATTCCAAACTCACACACTTACTGAATGAGATAATGACATTACCCAACCACCTGGTCACAGACTCTACAGCCACCTGCCCACTAACTACTTTGGCGATGCAGACAAAAGCTCCTAACTGCTGCTAGAGTATTATGATTATTTTTAAATTCTGCATGTGCCTGAGAGAAATGCCATGTTTAATTTGTCCAAATCAAATTACTTCTGACTTTGTGCCCACATGAGTCATCACTGTGAGAAATTTAGACTTTGTGATATGTTTTCAGAGATATGTGTTTCTAGAACTGGGGATATGTTTCTAAGTCTGCAGGGTACTGATCATCTCTGATGTATATAAGATTCATGTTCACATGATCTATGAGTCATATTCAGGCATGTTAATACTCAAGCTTTGGTACAGTAGTGTGATGTGGTCTTGGTAGTTATTGTATACTTGGTATTTACTTCAGTACGTGGACCAAGCAATTCCAGGATACTGTGAAAAATGTGCTTCCACCCCAAACCCTGTTTTCTTTTTACTCTTTATGATTGTCTTAATTTAAGACCAGCCATTCTGTCTTTGTACTACAGGTATATATTTCTATTCCTCCTCCTTGAGGAAGATCTCATCAGGTAGGGTGACTTACCAGAAAGTTAAGGAGAGATTGAAACATTATTATGCCAAGAAAACAGATAAAGATCAAGATAAATGATGACCTTATATGTAGGTTGGATATTATGATAAAATAAATATATATTTGGGGCCTGACATGATCCTGTCATACAGCTCCTAAAATCCTAGACTCTCTCTACATAAGTGCTGATCATCTATTGAATGTTAATATGATTGCTGGTGACTGGTGGTCTTTGGATAGTTTTTAGATAGGGACTGGTTATAAGAAAGACAAAGACATGGTTATAGGCTGGAGCTTTTAAAATTTGCCTCTTAGCAGCCATAGAGAATTGGAACCAAAATTTGAGTTGATTAATCATGGCCTGTCATTTAATAATCAATGACTAATTACTGTAGCCTCCATAAAAGCCAGCAGTTTTTAGACTATTGAACACAGTTTCCTGAAAGGTTTTTCACCAAGGGAAGGGAAGGAAGTCCTGCACTGTTGCACCTTGCCTCACCACATGTGTTTCTACATTGCTGATTTATCTGTATCCTTTGCAATTTTTTATAATAAATAAGTAAACTCAAGCAGTATGCTTCTTTTATTTGTGTGATCAAATTAACTATACATGCAGAGAGGTCATAGGAAGCCTAATTTTTTGCCAGTTGTTATGAGTTATGACTTGGGGCTTGAGAATGGTATTTGAAGTGTGCATGACCTTGTGGCACTGAGTACTTGATCTGTGAGAGCCTATAACACTATGCACATAGTATTTGAATTAAAGTATAAGACATCTAAGTAAAGCATGTATGATGATTGCTTGTTTTATTTTTGGGGGGAGATAAAAGTATGTTCATTGATGTGTTCTGTGTCGTTCTCAGTAATGAATTGGCTTGGTCTGTCCAATATCTTTCAAAGAGGCTCTTCTGCAGTGGGTCTTTAGAAACACTTTGATTCCTTTCTCTGGAGATAATGGCAGGAGGAAAATACTACCATTTGTTGGCCTTGCTGTCACCTCATCTGGTGACATGTGTAGACCCAAGTCAGAGGGGAGCCTTCCTTCCAGGAATGCAGGGTCAATGGACAAAGCATCCCCCTTCCGCCCATCACCTACCAAACCTGCCTTAGGGAAAATTGGAATAAGGTGTCTCTGAACTGCAGAGCCAGGAGCAACCAGGTGCAGCCCAGAATGATCATTTGCATCATTCCAAAGGCTATCCTTTCTCTCTGCTCAGTGCTGTGGGTGGAGAATGAAAATTATCGGTGGCTTCATTCCTCGTCACTGACGTGGTACTCATGTTCAGGTCTGAATGCAACTTGGTACAATGCTTTCAGGTTCAGTGCTTTTCCTGGGCAAGAAACACAGAAAGCCTCCACTTCCAGAGATCTCTAGAGGTGGAGAGCTGACTGGTCTTGTGTTTCACTGTAACAGCAAAAAGCCTCTATCCCAGGTGCTGAAATTCATCTCCAAGGTGAACTGAGGAAGGTGGCAGAAGTGTCACTATTATTACAGCAATTTGTTTTCTACAAAAGCAGTTCCCAGGTGAAGATATGTGAGTAGTTAACTTAATTTTTTTCTCCTAGATTATTTTTTCCCAGAATCTCCAGGGTACCAGCGCAGAGAGGACAGAGTGGCCTTTCTCTGTCCTCCTGTCAAAATGGATCCAGCCCAGCATCTACTGGCCTCTGAGGCACCAGGGATCTCCAAAATGGAAAAGTAGACATTTTGCCAGCAGGAGACATTAATCTTCAATCAAAAGACACAAAGAAAGGCAATTACTCTACAAAGGAGTAGAAGACAGTGTCATCTCCTCCCCCACTTTCCAGGGCTGTAGAAGAGCAATTTCTCCTTCTGGCCACACTTGAGGGTGCTGCTGGTTTTGATGTATAAGATTTTTTTTTACCTTTTATCTTTGGAGAGCTCTGGAAATAAGCTACATTTGTTTTGTTTCCAGAAACAAACAAATAGGTTTCTTCCTATAATGCCTGAGATATGAACAATATGTTGGCTTTTGCTTTTAATATCCAGTTTCCCCAAATCATATTTTCTTACATTTCTTATTCAGTGACTGTTCCCCTTATTCTTTATATCTTAGGAGAAAACACAAGGCACAGTATCAGGAAAAAAATTCACTCTCTTATAATTAAATATATTCAAGAAAGTCTTCTAAATTTCAGGGGGGCAGGTGTTATTTCCCTAGCCTATAACAATGAATATGAAAATTATTGATTTGCTCTTGAGAGATGACAGAGCACCTTAATTAAAGTTGCTTAAGTTCTTTGGAATCTCGAGATGGAAGGGAGCATGTAAGTGTGCAATATGCTTGGATTTAAAGTGATCAGAAGCAGAAGGAAGCCTTTCCATGCTGTGTCCTGCTTGGCACAGTATGCTCACTGATTCCTTTTTCATATCCATGGATATTTGATTGTGATAAATACAGTTTCTGACCTTTAGCAAATGAAAACACAAAGAGATCGGACATGCTGTGATGGTTATTGCCTGCTTCACAGCCTTTCAGCATATTGATTGGCTGGAAGGCACTTCAGAGAGCTGGAAAACGACTTCATAAATGTACTCTGTGCGGCCGGAGTGTGTGGTTCACCGAGATGCAGCACAAGCGAAGTCACATGAAACAAAGCTAAACTAGTCAATGCTCCTGCCCATGTGTCCATGGA
>PVHP010023599.1:0-27202 GCA_004024765.1 Zapus hudsonius
AGTGATCAGTTTGAGAATTTTTAAAGTAAAATGCCTGAGGGTACGGGAGAGAAAATAATGTGGTAAAGAGAAAAAGCTTAACAACTAAGACCTAAATTGGGATTTGGCTTTCCAACACACTTGCGTTTATCTGCAAAGTAGGTAACAAAATCCTCTCATGTTCCCTGACCTCTTGGTTGGAGGCTGTAACTGTCCCTTTCTAGAAAGCACTTTTTCTATTTCCCTGAGTATTTGCTGGCTAGCCATAGTGCAAGATGGGAACAACATGGGTTAGGGTGGGGAGTGGACAAACACTTTAACATAAGGCATAAGCAGGGCGTGGTGGCACACACCTTCAGTTCCAGCACTCGGGAGATGGAGGTAGGAGGATTACTGAGAATTTGAGGCCACCCTGAGAGTACATAGTGAATTCTAGGTCAACCTGAGCTAGAAAGATACCCTACCTCAAACAACAACAACAACAACAGCAAAAACAAACAAACAAAAAGCTGAAACCCAAAAAATAAGGCACAATAAAGCCAGAAGAGACTGGTATCATAATCAATACAAAATTTATTCCTACAGTGAGCTAACATCCCACCACTGCCTGCTACAGGCACAAATCAACATTGCATGCAGAAAGCCAGAGAAACAGGAGGAGCCCCACCATGAGAATGGCTATGTGCTTTCTTTTCAAAATTTTTTTTATAGCTCACACACCCAAACAATTCACCCAAAATATGCAATTTCATGGTTTTAGTGTGTTCACAGATATGTAACCATTATCACTAAGACCAGAACATTTCATCACATCAACAAGAAACTGTCAGCCATGAGCGAGCAGCCACTCTACAGTTTCTCCCAAGCCACTCCAGCCTTTAGACTATCGATTTAAAAATTGTGGACAGGGGGCTGGATGGCTCAGCAGTTAAGGCACTTGCCTCCAGTGCCAAAGGCCCCAGGTTCAATTCCCCAGTACCCTCATATGCCAGACCCACAAAGTGGTGGCCCTGGTGCTTGCGCTCTCTCTCTCTCTCTCTCTCTCTCTCTCTCTCTCTCTCTCTCTCTCTCTCTGCTTGAAAATGAATAAATAAAATATTAAAATAAAATAAAATAAATAAAAATTGTGGACATTTGAGAAAAATTATATTCTAGTATACCTTCATAAAGTATGATGTTTGAGTTCCATCCACACTGCAAAGTACATGAGTTCTTTTGCCCACTTTTTCCCCCCTAGCTCAGGTGACCTGGAACTCACTCTGTAGCTCCATGTTGGCTCCAAACTCACAGTGATCCTCTTACCTCTGCCTCCCAAGTGCTAGGATTAAAGGCGTGTGCCACCAAGTCTGGCCTGAATTCTTTTCCTTTTCATTGGCAGATATTCCACTACTATTCCAATGTATCCACACTTGAAAAATACGTTTTTATTGATTTGTGAGCAGAGGAAGAGAGGAGAAAGAGAGGAGAGGAGAAAGGAGAGGGAGAGAGGGAGAGAAAGGGAGAGGGAGAGAGAGAAGAAGAGAAGAGAAAAAATGGGCATGCCAGGGCCACTTGCTTCTGCAAATGAACTCCCAGTATATTCACCACTTTGGACATCTATCTGGCTTTATGCGGTACTGGGGTATTGAATCCAGGCTGGTAGGTTTTACAAGCAAATACTTTTAACCACTGACCCATCATCCTAGCTCTTATCCACATTTTAATTATTATCACTCCATGGACATCTGGATTGTTTCTACTTTTTGTCTATTATGAATAAGCAATAGTGCTTGTTGTAGTCAACTTACTCTGTTGCTGCACAGAAAGAACCCAAACAAAAGTGGCTTGTGGAGGAATGGGTTTATTAGGCTTATAGACTCAAGGGGAGATTCCATCCTGGCAGGGAAAATGATGGCATGAGCAGAGGGATGGACATCACCTCCACCACAGCACTGGAAACAGTGGTAGGTGAGCCAAATACTGGCAAGGGGAAGCTGGTTTATAATCCCCAAAAGCCTGCCCCCAACAACACAGGTCCATCGAGGTTGTAAAATTTAAACTGCCATCAGCTGAGGATCAATTGCCCAGAACACATTCATTTGTTTGTGGGGGACACCTGGATTAACCATGACAGTGCTATAAGCATTTGTGTAAATTTCTGTGCATGTATATATTTTCACTTTATTGACTATACACAGAAATAGAATTCCTGGGCCACATAGTAATTATATATTTAACTGTTTAAAGAATTATCAAATCTCCAAACTTGCTGCAGAATTTCACATTCCTTGTAGTCCTGTATGTGGAATTTCTCTCCATCCTTGCCAACCCTTGTTATTGTCTGCCTCTTAAATTTTAGCCATCTTATTAAGGTATGAAGTGGCATCTTGTCATGGTTTTGATTTGTATCTCCCTGGTGGCTGGTAAGGCTGAGCATCTTTTCATGTGACTGCTGAACACTACATTATCTTCTTTGGAGAAATGTCTATTTAAACTCATAATACATCTTATCATTGAGTTGTTCAAATTCCCTAAGTACTCTGGATAGAAATTCCTTATATATTGTATATGATTTGTAGAAAATTATTTTCTCCCATTCTATAAGCATCCATCCCCACCACCAACTCCATTTCATTTAATTTTTGAGACAATTTCTCCTTACATAGCTGAGGCCAGACTCAAACTCACGGTAATGTTCAACCTCCTGAGAATTTTGAAGCAAAAGGTTTTACATTTTGATATAGTCCAATTTATCTGTATTTTATGTTTTTTAAAAAATTAATTGTTTATGACAATTATGAGGAACAGGAACTATGCCCATGTTACAGAAGGTTGATGAATTAAGGAAATGACCCAGAGTCTCACCCATTCATTGCACATGGTCCTGCTGGGCACAACCTGCACCATTGCTGGAATTGGTATATAATGTCTGACTTTCTGACAAGGCTGGGGGTTGGCCTAGTCATACACTGAGGGTACCCATGTATTGGGGTTAGTTTTTAAAGAAACCCCTCAGGCATTTATATTCAATCTTTGAAGGATTCTGCTATTCCTCAAATCCAGGATCCATGGAGTTCATTTAGAAGCTGGTCTAAGGAGCAGGGTAGATGATTTCATGAAGAAGCCATAAAATCCTGGGCACCACCACATATGATGATGAAGTGAGTTATCAGGTTAGGTCACTGCAGGCTACAACTGTATCTACCTTGCATCTGGCTTTATGTGGGTACTGGGAAATCAAACACAGGTTGTAGGCAAGCTCCTTAGCTGCTAAGCATCTCTCCAACTTCCCAAACTGGTAGTTTTGAGCTAAAAAGGATCTATGGTTTACTCTTTTCATTTTAACTGGGGAAAGTGATGTACAACACACCAAAGTTATTCATCCTAGGTCAACTCACCAAAACCCAGCAAAACCAAGATTCAGATCTAAGGAAGACCTGATTTCCATGGTTTAAGGAGGCCTTGAGTTCCCTTTTCCTTTCTCGGCACTAGCTGCCATGCCTTTGCTTTTGGCATATGTGACTTGCTCCTTTCTCTCTCCATAGCCTCACAGTGGATACCACCCTCCAGTCTCCTCTTTTGAAGGGTGGGGAACTCAGCCAGGACTTCATTGTCTGTTCTCCAATCGGACCATCCCTAATGCCAACTTATCTGAGCATCTCAAATCCCTATAGATAACTCTGATAGCAGATAAGAGGGACACATTTTATAAAGGGAGGTCTCAATGGGATGCTTCATTTCCAAAACTAGGCTCTGGTTCGAAAGCTGAGCATGGAATGGCTTTGTACATGCAGTTTCAGACTTGCGTCCCCTTGCTCAGGAGAGGGCCAAGGTTATGCCTTGAGAGATTCCTTCATAAGGAAAAAGCAAGGGCAGGCACAGTCCCAGGATGGTCTAGTACAGGGTATCAGGGAGCTAGCAGAGGACTCTGGAAGTCAGACTGAGATGTATGAGTGGGCTATGTCCATTTTCAGAGTGAGCTCTCCACTGGGTGCTGACACAGGCTTTCCCACAGCTTCCACTGGTCTCCAAAGGCATATTTGTCATTGAAGGCTCTTGATGAAGCTGTACATAAATATCTGGCTGTTGTTAATACAAAACAAAAAAAATTCCACAGGAACCAAATCAAAACCAGCTGTGAAGGAAAGGGGCCAATAACTCAGAGTAAGTGCGAAAGGCCTGGCAGAAACACTTGTTAATTGTGTTATTGACTTTGCTGGATAGTAAATTGCTGCACCAATGAAGTATCACACAACTGTAATGTTTTTCAGATGACTTTGCTGCTATGTGCGCAATGGACCTTCTCTAGAATTTAGAAGTCTGGAGTGGGTGAGTCAGAATTTGAATCTCAATTCAGGTCAGCACTTGTCATGTCCACCAACCTATAGAGGATTTTACAGCCTAGGTTACGTTGGTGCTAAATTGTTCTTTTCAGCCATCACTTATTAATCCTCATATCTGCAGAAGGGCATTCTGTTTCACTAAAATATGACGCCATCACGGAGGATGTGGGCCAAGTGGGATGCTCCCAGAGCATGATGCAGTGTCCAGTGCTGCCGAGCCAGGGAACAGGCAGCCCATGTTAATTCTGGAATTGGGAAAATTGCTAATTTCCAGAAGTAAGATGAAGTGTTGAGCAAAGTTGGGTTATGGGGTTTGGGAATTTGACTTTCTCTATTACCAGTATGGCTTTCTTGATGAATTCTCATGAGTCAGTCTTTTCTTTCTAGTTAGAACCTGAAACTATCTCAGCATTTCTCAGAGCCCAGTATTGAACTCACAGTTGGAACAAAATAAAAACATGGAAATTGATACCCTACTTATGGGATGAGAAATAACCTTAAGAGAACGAGTCAGAGCAGATTTTATAAAATGTGGTTAAAACATTTGCATATTTGATTTAGACTGAGACTTTCTCTTACAAATCCACCAATTTAAAAAATTTGTGAGCAAAAAAAAATTTGTGAGCTACTTAATAGAACTATGACTTAGATACTCTATGGCTTATCAAATTTCAGACCATTTTCTGGGGTTGCAAACAGCATAAAGAGAGACTTAGAAGGATCAGAGCGTCAGAACCAAGCTCCACCAGCCACCCCAATTTTTAGTTGAGTGGACCTTGAAAGTAAAATGCAAAAAGCTCCCTCTTCTTGTTTGTGGCAATGTTTAAAAGCATGGGAAGTCAACAAGGTACTTTTTTCCATGATGCCTTTTTTAGTGCCCATGGGCAGAATATGACTATTATTTGGCAACCAGATAAGTTTTAGACAAAGAGTATGAGCGATGATATGAGCAAAAGCAAATGGCGTATCTGTGGCAAATGTTTTTAATTTTTAGCCTATAACTTGAGATAAAATGAATCTACTAGTCATATTTCATATTAAAGCTTTAAGCTTGAACCCTATCTCTATAGCCTCTCCTCACTATACTAAACTGAGAAAAATGACTTTCCTTTATCTGGCCACGTCAGTTTTCTAGTCTTGTAACTTTTCCCCTAGTCCATCGCCATCTTCACTCACTCTGTTACTGCAAAAGCATCACTGCCAAAGCCATCGTGTCTTTTCAAAGCTGGCCCCAGGCCCATCTGCACCACACAACTCAGCACCTCCTCCCATAGCCCTTGGTAAGTTGCTTGCTGATGTCCATGATAGTACAGCACATCAATCATTTTTGGATCTGAGAGGGTGGAAGGGCAGTAGGTACAAAAGCTGGAGTTGCATTAGTCAATCTCACTAAATCTAGATGGTCCTGCCTTGGATGTATCTTCCAATTCACCACTATCCCCTTTCCTGGGACTTGCTATCTTCAGAAGGATCATCTTGACATTCTTCCTTCAACAAGGAGCTTGTTTTGTTTTGTTTTTTCTTTTTGAGACAGGATCTCATATAGTCCAGGCTGGCCTTGAATTTGCCAAGTATTGAGGATGGCCAAAGAGCTATTCTTAGCAGAGACAGAGAACAATTAAGAACACCAAAATTGGGCTGGAGAGATGGCTCAGCGGTTAAGGCACTTGCCTCCAGTGCCTAAGGCCCCCCAGTTCAATTCCCCAGGACCCACATAAGCCAGACCCACAAGGTGGTGCTCTCTCTCTCTCTCTCTCTCTCTCTCTCTCTCTCTGCTTAAAAATGAATAAATAAAATATTTAAAAAAAAGAACACCAAAATTTTACATTAAAAAGAATGTCTTTCCTATGTCAAGGATGAAGCTTGAAAACAGTATGCTAAGTGAAAGACTCCAGACACAAATGCCATCTATTACACTGTTCCATTATGTGACATGTCCAAAGTAAGTAAACTCAGAGGAACAAGGGAGATGAGTGCTGGCTGGGGGCTGAAAGGGGAGAGACGGAGAGTGATACATAATGGACGTGGACTTTGTTTGGGGTCAAGTAACAATGCTCTGAAGTGAGGTGGCAGCAGCAGCAAAATCTATTGAGTTACACACCTGGTGGAGGAGCTCTGTGGCATGTATTCAGATCCCAAATGAAGCTGCTACTTAACATTCTTCAGACTTCAGGTAACACTGGTTCCAACATATTACATGGTGCATGAGTCTGAGTAACACAAGGGACTCAAGCCTCACAGTCAGCTTTGAAGTCTCCAGGCTTAGCTCCTCCCCTTCCCAGCCTTTCAATGACCAAATGTAGTCTGTAGTTGTAAAAACAGTCCACTGATCCTTTGAAACTAAAGGAAATGTTGGTTCTCATTCCAAAGGCTTTCCTTGACATCCCTATTCCCCCGGCACGAGCACTGAGCTCTCAGAACTGAACAAACATTTTTGATGACATTACAACTTTTCTGTTTTTCACACTACATCATGAGCTGGTAAGGGTACTGTCTCATTAACTTCTGACTCAGTAACTCATATTGTATATGCTAACAGATTTTCAAAAGCTGCTCAGTGATTTTTTAAAAAATTACACATTCATGGGTTTACCTCTAACATCTAAAAATTTTTTTGTAAATTATCTTACAAACATATATGATACTGTCATATGCAATTTCCTATAGAATATATTGCAATACCAGTGTTGAATGATGAAAAACATTAGTCCAAAATAAGAATTTATCATCTTGAGTAGGTTGATTTAGAATGTAGAATTTTGAATTTTGTATTACTGAACATCTATAAATGCACTAGAATCAAATATGTAAATCAAATACTGCCTTTATACACACATGCATACACATATGCACATATACACAAACATACATTTACATACATAAAAAAGTTTTTTTTTTTGAGACAGTGTCTCATGTATCCCAGGTTGGTCTCAAATGTCTACGTAGTGAAGATGACCTTGAACTCTTGGTCCCTTTGCCGCCTCCCAAGTGCTCGGGATTATAGGTTTGTGGCACCATGCCCAGCTATAAGTAGATATATTGTGTATGTAGGTGTGTGTAGTTCTGGGGTTTGAGTCACACATGCTAGGTTCTACCACAGCCCCAGATGCTTTTTTTCTTTTTTTTTGCATGTGTGAGCATGTGTTTAGAGGACAAAGGTCAATGTCAGCTTATTACTTAGCCACTCTCTACTTTATTTTATTAAGTCTAGGTCTTTCATTGAACCTAGCGTTCACTGATTCTGCTAGACTAGCTAGCCTGAGAGCCCTAAGGATCTTCCTGTCTCTGCCTGCGTAGCACTAGGATTATAGGCCAGTGTTACCATGTCTGGCTTTTATGTGGGTGTTGGGAATACAAACTTAGATCTGCACGCTTGCACAGCAAGTACTTTACTCACTACCATTTCCCAGGCCTGCTATCTGCTGAGATACATATTTTTCAGTAATAAAATGATGAATACATCTGGCCAGTGAGCTCAGTTGGTTAGAGTATGGTGCCAATAATAAACTGATGTAGGCAAGACAGTGACTTTTGCTGCTTTGAGGTCCTCTAATGAGTATTGTATTTTGGCTCTTTTCTTAAAATTCATATTTAGAGCTTATAAGAGAAATAACGACCTTTTCTAAAACAAGGTTTACAAATCTGAATACCTCAAGTAAATGGAGCACATTCCTTGAAAGGTATCTCTGGCAGAAAATGGCAGCTGTGCTGTCTCTCTCCAGAAAGGGAGCTGAAAGCTCCAGGGCCTGTGTGCAAGGAAGAAGCGTGTCCTTCCACAGGCACTTCTACTGTGGTGTTAGGGCTTGGACCTAGGGCCTCAGGAATGCTAGGCAAACACTCCATGACTAAGGTACCCCCCAGGTTTATATGCCTTCAAACTTGTATTAGTGTACTATTTATGTACAAAATTAGCTGTGCAGCTTCAGCTAAACATCATTATCAAAGGATGAGCACCTATAGCTACTAGATCTCATCCTTTAGATGTTAAAAATGAGAAAATTCAGAATTTTACGTCAAAATCGTGATTTTTAAATATTGGCTTTCTTCAAAATTTAAAATATAGGGCAAGTCAGAAAAGCTACAGCTGTAAGCCACATCAGGCTCATAGGCCAACCAGTTTACCATCTCTAATCTGTAATTTGGTGAGTCACTTATGATTACAAAACTATCTAACTTAATGGAGGAACATCCAGCAAGAAAACTGGGGTTGTGGTTGAAATCACACCCCTTCCCCACCTCCTATTTAGTCTCCTATGATCATTAAAGCTTCTTCTCTTCTGAGACTTTAACCAACTAATATGCAAAGCACATTAAGCTTATCAATGGGTCACCCCACTAGGCTAGCACCTGCTCTGTTCCAAAGAGTGACATATGATCAATTCCATGCTTTAGTTCATCTGGCCAACAAAAAAGATATGTAAATTATTTCTAGCTGAGTGGCATAACTCCCCAAGCCCCCTCATCAATTGACTGCAAAGCTGCAAAGACCTTAGAGTTCAAGATCACTGGAGACAGAGCAGAAACCACAGCCAACAAACATTCTAAAGCCTGCCTGGGAATCCAATCACGATTCCGGGGAAAGGTATCAGTCTCTCTAAGTTCTGGAGAGAATATCCTAGAATTCAAGTGAGAGACTCCTTGGGGTTCTAATCTAATAACTGACCCTCAGTGGAGGACTTACACATAATTCATGTCTAAGCACCAAGCAAGTTAGAGAAGGACTGCTTTCAGCTCCAAGTCCAATACTAGGGTTGAACTATCCTGCTTTCCTGGCATGTCTGAAAACCATACCCTAATCTAATATGCTTAAAATGCCAAGGAGTTCAACTCTGGTATTCCCATATGATTTATTTTTTTAAAAAATATTTTATTTATTCATTTTCAAGCAGATACAGAGAGAGAGAGAGAGAGAGAGAGAGAGAGAGAGAGAGAGAGAGAGAGAGAGAGAGAGAGCGCGCGCACACCAGGGCTATCACCTTGTGGGTCTGGCATATGTGGATACTGGGGAATTGAACCCGGGGCCTTAGGCACTGGAGGCAAGTGCCTTAACCACTGAGCCATCTCTCCAGCCCCATATGATTTCTTATACTCAGCTCTTGTTCCACCCCACCAAACAGTAGCCTTTGCTTTACTGGCTGGTCCAGGACAGGGTTGAGTCACTCACCCACTGATCACGTGAGCACTCCTCAATGGTGAGGATACATAACTCATTGGATGTTTATCAGTGATTTAGACTAATGGCACCTTAGCTCTGTGCCAGGCCTGCAGCACACAGAAAGATAAGGATTTCCATATATACCTGAGGAAACACTTTGATGGCCACATTTCCCAATTCTTCAAAGGGGAAAAGATGCTAGATGTTGATCTCACTTATTCTCAGTCACCCACTTTTAGAATAATGCATTTTGCCATGTATCCTGAACAGTGCCACTACCATACAAAGCATTCCTTTTTTTTTTTTTAAGAACAGTGAGATGTGGAAAAACAAAATGATGAGCTATGTTTTTTTTTAAAAAAAGCAAAGCAGTGAAATTAGGAGCTGTGAAGTATTCTAGGTAGGACCCAGGGCAGCTCTTGGAGGCCGTGTCTGAAAAAGCCATTCATAGCAGGATTTAGTGCCCAAGACTAAGAAAATTGTGGATACAGCCAGCTATGTTGTTTTAGTTTTTGTTTTCCCCTGAAGACATGGCTAGAGTCTACAGTTGTCACTGACCTTGCATTTTGACAGAGGGACATTAGCCACAGCTCTCTAACAGCCACACTAATAAAGGTCTTCATTCAGGAAGGACAAACAGTGCTGAAAATCAATAACCTGTACTTTCTTTAGCATGGATTCCATGTACTGGGCTCCTCTGGTCAGCTACCTATGCCCAAGAGAGCCCAGTTCTTGCTCAGAGTTTTTCGTTCTCTGATAACTAGCAGGCTTAGTGATACCAGCTCTCAGAAAAAAAGATGAAAATCAATTGCCCTCTTCCTTTTTGTAAAGACAAGTGCCAAATTAGTTTCAAACATCAGTCCCCAGTAAGGAAAGGCTCTTGTGGTCTTACCTCAGCTGCTTGGGTCTCTTGATGTAGCAGTGTAAGACCAGTCAAATCTTCTAAGAAGGAATGTGAGGAATTGAACACTTTCTCCAGGAAATTGAATCCTTCCTGTTCGTATTGATCAAGAACCTGTAAAACATTCATGCTTTTAGAAAGGAGGCTGCAAGCCGGGCGTGGTGGTGCACGCCTTTAATCCCAGCACTCGGGAGGCAGAGGTAGGAGGATTGCTGTGAGTTCAAGGCCACCCTGAGACTACATAGTGAATTCCAGGTCAGCTTGGACTAGAGCAAGACCCTACCTTGGAAAAAAAAAGAAAAGAAAAAGAAAGGAGGCTGCAGCTTTCTACACGTGCATTAAAGGTTTTCATTTCTAGTAAACTCCCTTATGAAAATAAGATGGAAATAAAATATAAAGATAGAGGAGTAACAATTACTCTTGTCTAGCTCAATACATATATTATGCCCACAAAACTGCCCTCTAAACACTTATGTTATGTCCATATACTAATGCTACTCTTATTTATGGTTAGAGAAGATTCTCTTTTCAGATGTGGTGACCACTGGGATAACTCAAAACACATGACAGTACTGAGAAGAAGTGACAGTGAAGTGTTCAGTGTTAAATGAGAGATCTATATCACATTCTCCATTGTGGATGAGATGGCAGAAAGAATGTAAGAGCCACAGGAAGGGTAGGACTGCTTACAATGTTGTCTTCCAAACACAAAATGGCCTTTATATTCATGACCTCACAGTGCTGATTCTACCTACACAAGACCTGCATAATAGAAGGTCAACTGCTAGGCTGCTGTGAGATTAAAGGAGAGGGGTGTGTGAGCACTGTTCAGGAGTGTCAAAATACAAATGTCCCAAGCCAGGGGATCTGAGCCCTTGCTCAGGACAATAGGATGTTTTCGAAAAAAAGTGAGTAAGGCTCTTCTAGGCCTCAGTCCTGGCAAAGAATAGGTATCAGAGATAAAGTCAGAGGCTTAAGTACCTGCAAAGCTGTAAGCATAGCAGATGGGCTGAAAACACCTTATGCCAATAGGGAAAGACCCGACATGCTGGAAGATCAGACTGTGCAGTCAGTATAGCTGGAGAAGCCGGGCTCAGGCAGGGTCACAGGCTGATTCCACCCAAGAAATTAACTTGACAACTCAGTGCCTGGATTTAAAAAGGGGTTGGGGCATTTAATAAACAAGGGAATTGCCCTGCAGTAATGAGATCCCCTACAAACCAGAATGTTGTCTCAGGAAGAATGGGAAAAGTAAATGATAAGTTTTCAAAATGATAAATATTGTATATGGAATGATTATGAATGTATTTATTTATTTACATTTGTCAAATAGCTATTCCATACAGGTATACAGTAAGATATAAGAAGAAATGAGTTTGAAAAATGGACAAAAATTCTTGACAAAAATTATATTGGGGGCTGGAGAAATTGCTTAGTGGTTAAGTCACTTGCCTGCAAAGCCTAATGACTTGGGTTCAATTCCCAATACCCACATAAAGCCAGATACGCAAAGTGGCACATGCATCTACAGTTTGCTTGCAGCATCTAAAGGCCCTAGCATACCAGATCTCTCTCTCTCTCTCTCTCTCTCTCTCTCTCTCTCCTTGCAAAATAAATAAAAAAATGTTTAAAAATTATAGTGATTTCTGGGCTGGAGAGATGGTTCAGCAGTTAAGGCACTTGCCTCCAGTGCCTAAGGCCCCAGGTTCAATTCCCCAGTACCCACATATGCCAGACCCACAAGGTGGTGGCCCTGGTGCGCTCTCTCTCTCTCTCTCTCTCTCTCTCTCTCTCTCTCTCTCTCTCTCTATCTCTGCTTGAAAATGAATAAATAAAATATTTTTTAAAAAATTATAGTGATTTCAGACATAATTTGTTGGATCATAAACTTTCAGATTTTAAAAAAAGTGTATTTATTTGCATGTGTGTATGTGCATGCATGCATCACATCAGAGTCCCTTGCAGCTGCAAATGAATGCCATACTCATGTGGCACTTTTTTTGTCCTGCTTTTAATGGATGCTGGGGAATTGAACTCAGGCCTTCAAGCTTTGCAAGTAAGCACCTTTAACCACTGAATCATCTCCCCAGCCCACACCCAGATTTTGTATCCACATACAGCCCTACAGACCTGAAGAAAAATGCCAATAGCAAAGACAGAGAGAAGGCAAGACCTCCCATATAACCAGAGTGCACAGGAAGTTTAATGCTGAGGACTTATTAATATCGATGCTGAAAATGTGTGGAAAAACTTAATCCCCCAGTGCATATTTAATCATGCCAGGGTTCTCCAACATTCTGTTTATGTGCTGTAGAAGTCAAGCTGTGTTCCAAAAATAAGCAGCTTATAAAAGGTATGAGGCTTTCCCTCTATAACCAGCCTAATCTTCTTAAAGGGCAAAATGTGTCTGAAACTATCAAAAAGAAAGCAACAAACAAGACAAGGGAAGAAATGAGGGAAAGAGGAAGGGATAAAAACTGTTACAGTGTGTATTTAAGCAATAATTTGTCAATCTACATGAAACATATCACACCTCTTAAATGAATTATATAACACAGCCCTTAACAGTGAACACATTAATCTCGGAAAGTTACAAATTTCTGAGTTTCCTAAACAAGGAAGCAGTGATTTTTTTTTTAACTTTACTGTTTTTCTCAGTTAGATTTTGTTATTTATGACACAACCTGGTAGAATCTTTTCCTAAAACACAACATCACTTCAGGAGCATCACTGTTCTCACTAAGACTTTTAAAAATACATTTTTATTTTGTGTGTGTATGTGTGTGTGCTGTGTATGTATGTGTGTATGGTATGTGTGTGCTGTGTGTATATATAGATGCACATGCAGAGGTCACAGGATAATCTGAAGGTGTTTGTCCTCTCTTACCTTGCAAGAAAGCACCTTGAACCACTAAGCCATCTTCCAGCCCTCACTGAGACATTCTGACAACTCCTTGCTCTTTACTACATAACTACATGGTCTACAGATAGGCAATGAAGCCCCTCCAAAGCCCTCCAATTTGGGGTAACTCTCTGGAAAATGTATTTACACAGCTCTGATCTCCTGGCAATACAATGTAATGATTTTTCATTTCATGAGAAGCAAAAGAGATTCACAGTTATCTATTATTCTTTTTTTTTTTTTTCAAGGTAGGGTCTCGCTCTAGCCCAGGCTGACCTGGAATTCACTCTGTAGTCTCAGGTTGGCCTCGAACTCACGGTGATCCTCCTACCTCTGCCTCCCGAGTGCTGGGATTAAAGGCGTGCGCCACCATGCCCGGCAGTTATCTATTATTCTTAAACTCAGGCAGCAGGAAACACGTACCCCATCTAAAACACAGCTCATATATTTTAACAGGGTGAACCTGTACTTTCTAAAACCCTTGCACAAAACCTCTTGTTTAGATAATATGCTTGCTTACTTGCTCTTGATTCAAAGACATACATGCATATATATTTCTAAAACACTTAGCTGAGGTCATAGGGCATAACGCTGTTCCCCAAAGGGGAGTTACAGACATACAAGACAGAATCATTACTATAGCAGAAAGCCTGAGGGAACTGGGGAAGGCCAACTGCTAGAGTCTGGAGTAGAAATCTAAGAGTTATAATATCCAGAAGGATCAAGTTCCAAAGCCCACACTTTTGTCCTCCCAGAATTCAACCAGGTGCTCATAATAAATACTGAAGAGACATCTGCTTCTGGAAGCAGAAGGGAAGAGGAACCACTGTGAGAAACATCTTAATACCATTTACCCACTGAAAAGAAAGAGAACCTGACTCCAACCTGGTGGGTTTTATCAGAGCCTACCTGACCTGGGGAAAGTCAAATTTCCAATTCTAGCCCAAGGCAGCCATCCTGGGGACTGTAGATGGTGGGGCTGAGAAACAACAGGGAAGTTCTCAGTTCAGAGGCTCCCCAAAAGACTGAGACCTAATCCCAGGACTGTGAGCACCTGATTATTTCCCCTCACCCCATACCTTCCACCACATCAATGACGGCCCATTTATGGAAATTTCCTGCACCCAGAACATCATTTCTGGCTACCAAGAAACACAAGGCAGACTAATGGCAAATCAGTTTGAATAACAGAGAACAAATCAGAACCAGCATGGTAAGAACTACCAGGCTGGGTAGTTAAAATAACTAAGGGTGATATGTTAAGAGCCTGAAAGGACGAAAATACATAACAGCTACACAGAGAAACAAAAATCCTAAAAGAACGAAAAGAAATTCTAGAGAAGACACACTGGACATGCTAGTGAAAATAATTTCCAAATTTGAGGGTAAATAAATAGAAAATCTGAGAACTGGAAAGCAAAGAGAAAAAGACACAAGTAACAAGTAAATGAGAATGGAATACCCAAAAGCTGTAAATGAGAATGTCATCCCCAAGAGCTGTATGACAACTAGTCAAGGTGAAATGATGTACAAAATGAATCTAGCAAAGGAGAAGACATGCTAACAGAATACTTAAAACAGTAACAACTGAGAATTTCCTCAAATCAGCTACAAACCCTAGGTCACATACAAAATTTAAAGAATAAAATAATCTATGAATGAGGTGAAAGGATATTTGTCAGCAAGATGAATTCCTGAAGGGATGTTCAAATAGTATTAAATTTTAATTTAAAAAACAAAACTTATGCCATCATTTACATTAACACCTCTAAAAATATCTAGGTAGAAACCTAACAAGATGTGTATAAGATCTATATCTGGAAGAATACAAAAACTCTGATAAGATAAATCCATTAACTGGGCTGGGCATGATTGTGTATGCCTTTAGTCTCAGCACTTGGGAGGCAGAGGTAGGAGGATCACCACTGAGTTTAAGGCCACCCTTAGACCCTACATAGTGAATTCCAGGTCAGCCTGAGCTGAAGTGAGACCCTACCTCAAAAAAAAAAAAAATCCAGTAGCTAAATAATTGGAGATAAACTATCTGTGGGTAGGAAGCTTCAGTGTGCCACTAAATGGAGAAAAACTCCGAGGACAGGAAGACTCAATGTGCCATGATGCAAGTTCTTTCCAACCTGCTCTATCCATTCAGTGTAATCCCAATCAAAATCCAAGCAATTTATTTTTATAGCTATCAACAAGCTGATTCTAAAATTATGAAAAATATATATACACACAAAATGTCTAAAACTCAGCAATAAAATTACAAACCACTCAATTCAAAAATAAGCCCAAAGGCCTCCATACACCCCTCACTGAAGAAGACATACAGAGGGGTAACTAAGCATGTGAAAAGATACTTCACATCATCTGTCATTGGGGCACTGCAAATGACAGTAATAATGGAATACTGCTAAAAACCTATTAGAAAGGGAAAATCCAGGACACTGATACCAGCAAGAGCTGGTGAGAATGTGGAGCAACAGGAACTCTTGTTCACTGCTGAATGGTACAGCCCTTTGGGAGAGTTGGGTGGTTTCTTGTAAAACTAAACCTATTCTTACCATCTGATCTAGTAGTTGTACTGTTGGTTTTATCAACCCAGAAGAGTTGAGAACATAAATCCACACACACAAAAAAAATGTGCACATGGATATTAACAGAAGCTTCATTCATAATTGACTGAACTTGGAAGATATCAAAATGTTCTTCACTAAATGGATGGATAAACAATGGTACATTTGCCAATGGCATAATATTCATGGAAAAGAAATGAACTATCAAGCTCTGAAGAGATGTAGAGGAGACTTACATGCTTATTTCTTAAGTGAAAGAGGTCAATCTGAAAGGGGTACACATTATATTAACTACACAATGTCCTCATAAGGCAACACTATGGAGACTACAAATAGTGAGCCCATGTCTGTGTTTTTTTTGTTTTTTTTTTTCCGAGGTAGGGTCTCGCTCTAGTCCAGGCTGACCTGGAATTCACTATGTAGTCTCAGGGTGGCCTAAACTCACAGCAATCCTCCTACCTCTGCCTCCCGAGTGCTGGGATTAAAGGCGTGTGCCACCACGCCCGGCTTCCATGTCTGTATTATTTATCTGCCCAAACCCAGAGACTTCACAGCCCTGAGTGAACCTAACACAAACTATGGACTTCAGTTGACAGCACCTCTGTGTGAGTTCATCAATTGTAACAAATGTTACAGGGTAGGGGGAACTGAAATGGGCTAGAGGTAAAGGGGATGGATATCTCTGCACCCTCCTCTTAATTTTGCTGTGAACTTAACACTGTGCTAAAATATTAAAGTATTACAGACAGACAACCTAGGAAAGCTTGCTGGATGCCCAAATATGGAAAGATGGGAAAATCGCTGGAAGCACCAAGACCCATGCTAAGGGAATGCACAAAAAAAGAATCCTCCCTTGAGAACAGTGCCCCAGCCCATCCTGTCTGGATAGGTCTTGCTCCACATTGAGGCAAGCCTGTGGTTTTCCAGTACTGCTGCAAATGGAGCCACTGCAGGGGAATCTCCACACTGAGTTATGTACACTGCTGAAACCTCTTGACTAGTTTCTGTCTCTCCATCATATTAACATGTATTTATTATAACAGGAATAAGCCAACCCTGATTTCAAGAGCTGGGAATGCAACCTAGTGGTAAGGCACATGTGCAAGGCCCTAGGTTTAATCCCACACCTGATTACAGTAGCCTGCACAATACCTCCACCTCCATAGGTCCATCTTCTTGGAAAAGCCCTGGCTCTCTGTGGTTCTGTCCTAAACAGATTGCCTGTTTCCCCATCAGAGCAGTTATTTTACTTCCACTGAAGCTCAGCTCAAGTATCAACTCCTAAATGAAGTCATCTCTGAACTCTTCTTTTTTACATTCTCTTATCCCACTCCCTACTAACTTGCCAAAGGAATTGTAGGAAACATTTTGCCTCACCACACCAGTAATCAGGAGTTGATGCAATTTCTGAATATCAACCAGTGTACATGTGATAAGAAGCAGGTAATGAATGAGAATGTAGCTATTATCTTACCCCACTGAACACAGGCAGAACTTATTTACAAGGCCAGATCTTTAAAGGCATGTAATGCATGTCTAAATTAGAGCATAACCAAGATCACTACCAGTGACAAGTGACCCTCTTGTTCTTCCCTAAAGTCCCTGTAGAGGATACATTATGCTTCCTAGTGTAAACTGGACACAAGGGTCATTAAGAGGATATAGGAGGTTTCAAATCAAAATATCAAATACCTTGAAAACGGAGATAACTGATCATGGGATAAAATCCTGACAGTTCAGTGTTTCCACTGAATAATTTATGGTGCAACATACAAATACACTAAAACGAATCAATAGCACATCTTGTACTGCTGTAAACTCAAGTCAGAATTCTCCTTGAGTGAACTTAGAAAGGACTCTGAGGACCATGAGACAAGATGCAAGTGGGAGCAATCCTGAGACATGGGCTGAATATCCTTCACCTTTAGAGCCCATGTGCATAGCCTGGAGCATTGCCATTAATCTCCTCACTAACTGGGATGGTTTCAAGTCTTTAAGTACTAGGGAAGAATAAACTGCAGCAGGAGCACTGTGCACGGATTACTTTGAAAATTCACCCAGTATTGCCAGACAGAGATTAGCAAGGACAGAAAATGCAGAGGTTGTCCCCAGGAACAGCAAATAAAAGACCTGTGAAAGTTTTCTCATTTATCAGGAGAAAGGGAATAATGGAAAGCCTAAAGGCTATTCAAGAGAAAAAAAAATCACTTTTGGTAATCAGCAAGCTTCAGGGTATTTTAACTTTTCCTGTTCTAAGCCTATTCCCACTTTGGCTTCACAGGAGCCTTGAAAACCAAAGACAACTAGTTACAGTGAAAACTGGTGGTCTGGTAGCCCCTGAAGGGACAGTTTTGGGTAACAGCACCTCTGTATAGTTCTACTTTCAGGAAACTACAGTCTGCTTTGGAACTTCCCAGAGGATCCCTCTTTCAGACTGTCCTCATCTGACCCAACTGAGACTCACCCAGTAGGAAAGCCTTTTTCCTGAAGCCAATCCCTGGAAACTATCAGAAGCAATTAACATCATCTTTTCCTCAGGTGGTAGGCAGGTTAATAGTTGGAGCAAAAATGGGCTAATTAAAAACATTAAGGAAAACTGAGGAAATATCATAGGCAGCTTTGAAAAGCTCAATGTATTCTTGAGAATGTGGAAGGCCAGACATAGGCATGGTGCTAGATGTGTGTGCAGCAAAGATCTGGCTAAGTTCACAGTATAGCTGACATGACCAACTGTGGCAGCAGGGCATAAAAAGGCAAGGCTTTACTAACTGCCTGCCTGAGCATGAAAGCACGCCCCAGAGCTCACATGGCACCTTGGCAGGCCTGAGAGAGGGCATTTAAGGAGATCTCTGTCACTCAACTGAGCAGAAACTTCAGTGCCACATAGGACAAAGAATGCAGCCTAATTAATTATAGGTGAGTTAGTTCAGAATGGTCTCTAAATAACAAACAGCAACAACAAATAGAAAAATGAAAAGCCAGAGAGAAGGGAAAATCTGATTGTCAGAGTGGCTACTTTATTATCTTAAAGGTCTAGCTCTCAAAAATTATCACCAGATATTCAAAGAAACAGGAAAGTGTATCTATTATATACACATGAATGTGCATGTAATACACACAAATGTATTTAGAGAGAACATCTGTCCCTGAAGAACATCCAACCAAAGGCTTTCAAATAGCTGTTTTAAGTATGCTCAATGAATGAAAAGAAACCATGTCAAATTGAGACAGGATAAAAATATATAACAAGGGAAAGGAGGCTTGTTTAGGCCTTTCATGAGCCAAGAAGCAATAATCCCAGCACAGTTAACATTTGCTTAAGGCCTTTTCTTTGTCCTTGGTATACACCTACAATTTTTTAGGAATCCACCAGAAACTCCCTTCACAATGAAAGGACATGCCCTAAGCCCCTTGTGAAACCCTAAATGGCTCCTGGCTTACTTAGATTATAATCTCATCCAAGGCACCTCCAGAGCACCCTTTAATCTCACTTATCAAAAAGAGAAACAGAGCTGGACATGGTAGTGCACATCTTTAATTCCAGCACTTGGGAGGCAGAGGCAGGAGGATTGCTGTGAGTTCGAAGCCAGCCTACAACTACAGAGTGAGTTTGAGATCAGCCTGGTCTAGAATGTGACTCTACCTTGACACCCCCTCCCACACACACATACCCAAAAGAGAAACAAAGGGTTTCTTAGAAACTTTGAGGATAAAACTTGAGAGCCACCAAGATATGTACATATGTGTATATGTATGTATATATGTACACACACACACACAAGCCCAAACCCAATGGACCCATCTACCCCTCTTCTACTGGGCATCTATCATCAAGATTCCTTGCTTCAGCACAGAGACATCTACTCAACAGGACCTGAGGTGATGGCTTACATCCAGGCAGGAGATGAACCACTCCTAACTCAACATCTAGAGCCCAAATGAAACCTTTGAAGAAGTGGTGAGATGAGCAAGAGAGCTACCTCCACAGCAAGTCAGATAACCTATGAAAGGGCAATGGAGACAGACATCAAAGATACCCAACATAGTCCAAAGCAGAAATCCAGAAACTCTTAAGATCTCAATAGTAAAGCAGACTTAAAACTCACCTACCATGACTCAGGAAAATTTGCAGAAGAGGAGGAAGAAAGACTGTAAGAGCCATGGTCAGAGAGAATATTCAGAAACATTGCCCCCCTTAACAATAGCAACAACATACACACACACACACACACACACACACACACACACACACACACACATAGAAAAAAGAAAAAGAGCTGGACATGATGGTACACATCATTAATCCCAGCACTTGGGAGGCAGAGGTAGGAGGATTGCCATGAGTTCAAAGATAGCCTAGGAAACAGAGTGAGTTATAGATCAGCCTGGGCTAGAATGAGACCCTACCTTGAACACCCCCCCCCCATCACCACCAAAAGAGAAACCTTTTGAGATATAATTTGAGAGCCACCAAGATATGTACGCATGTGTGAATGAATGTATATATGTATTATGTATCATACACACATACATTCAGAGAAGCCCAAACCCATGCTTTGGGGAGGGTGTCTTACTTTTTCTGATAGGCTCTTCTTTCCCTTAACCCCATGTTTAAAATCTATGTTAACAGTTGGGGAGATGGCTGAGTGCTCATTCTCTCTCATGCAAATAAAAAAAAACCCTTTTAAATCTATGTTAGAAATGTCTTTTAATAATAGTAACTCACCCTTGAAAAGTCCATACACACATTTGGGTGTGTCTTATTTTCTTGCAGAGTGTCTCTCTTTCTCTTAGCCCTCATGCTTGAAATCAACATGAAATATCTTTAATATACTCTAACACTGGTGGGTCCTGAAATTCTTTTTTGTATCAGAGTCACACATTTGGGTTTACCTGAGTAGAAAGAAGTCTTCATTAAGGAAATTCCCTCAGGCTGCTGAAGGAGACAGTGTGGAGCTGGGCCCCTGTCCCCTCACTGCTGACATAATAAACTTGTGCATACATATGAGAATGATGCTTTACCAAGTATAGAACAGCAATAAATACAGAATTGGAAAATATAGATTATTGTTTTATAATCCAAAAGAATTACTAAAGAGAAAATCTGGAATTAGCAGTACAGTAGCTGAAAAAGACACTACAATTATTCAATGGCAGATCCTAGCTGGGTGGAGGAGGAGTCAGCAAACTTAAACACATCAATGGTAGTCTGTCAATAAAAAGTTTTTTTTTATTAAATATTTTTATTTATTCATTTTCAAGCAGAGAGAGAGAGAGAGAGAGAGAGAGAGAGAGAGAGAGAGAGAGAGAGAAAGAGAGTACCAAGGCCACCACCTTGTGGGTCTGGCTTATGTGGGTCCTGGGGAATTGAACCCAGGGCCTTAGGCACTGGAGGCAAGTGCCTTAACTGCTGAGCCATCTCTCCAGCCCAATAAAAAGTTTTTTTTTTTTTTTTTTTAAAATCAATGGAATTTCCCAGTCTGAGAAACAGGAAGAAAAAAAGAATAAAATTGAGTGAGCTTGAAAAGGTGACTTACATGTTAAATAAGCACATGCCCACACCCAATGGACAATCAAGATGAGGATCTCATGAAGCATGTCTGGGATACAGCCTAGCAGTTAAAATGCTACCTGATGGATGAACTCAGCAATGCCCCTCTCCCTGAACCACACCCTTTTGTCTAAGGACTCCTGGAGAAGGCTTCTTCACCATGTGTCATTTCCTGGTAGCTAAGTAGGTACCAGGATCATTTGTGTTACAATTGTTCACCATGTGTCATTTCCTGGTAGCTAAGTATCAACTTTATAATCACGAACACTCATGAAGATTCATGCACAGATACAGAATACTGACAGTGAAGAAAAAGAGGAGAGGGGACAACACAACCAAGTTCAGAGGAACAGAAAAGACTCAAAGTGGAAACCCTTGGTAGAAAAGCTAATATGGAAAGAAAGAAAGGAAGAGAGGGAGGGAGAAGAGAGAGGAAGTGGAAGCTTTCTCTACAGTATCTCTCTTTCAATTTCTATAATAAAGGTAAAATACAGTATTGTTAAATAGCTTGATTTTACAAATGGAGGTGACTAAAACATTTGGGCTAAAAATTAGGATGCTACAATGATCAAAATATTTATAAATGAATGTGCCAACAAATTTTGTCTTATAGGTTACACATTTGAGAAGGGCATCTTTCAATATGGATAGGAGTCAACACAGGAGCAATGTGGAAACTCGCAAACATGAAACAGCTTCAAGAATGTTTACAGCCGGAGCACTCAAAACATCTGTCTGCATCAGAAAGCCTGTGGAGCCCCATCCTTCTTCCAGAAACCCATGCTTGGGTGTCAGAGATACCACCACTTGTCAGAGAACACTTTGTGCCGTCAGTGACATGCATACTGCATAGGCTATCTCTGCACTCCAAAGGTGGACTCTGGCCTCAGGTCTGCTTATTCAGCAGTATGTTGTTGGCTATTATCTTTGATTTTTCTTTGGCATTCTCATTACTAGTAATAAGTACTTTCTTCTACTTAGAAATTAACATTTTAAATAAAGACCCCCCAAAATTAAATATAGTCAATTAACATTTAAAAAGGAAGATACCCCCCTTCCAAACTAAATACAGTCAATTCACAGGGAAAAAAAATCCTAAAGGCACATAAATTACAAATGCACTTCTTAAGTGACCTCCCTTTTGCCTTCATTGTGTAAACAGAAGAAATGAGACAAGCACTACCCCAATGACAAGAGAAAAAAGCTCCTGAGATGTCCCTAACTTCAGTACAAGGGTCTGAAGATGGATGTAAAGGAGAACTAAGACATGAACCAGGGGGCTGGAGAATTGGCTCTGCAAGTCTGCTGACTCAAGTTCGATCCCCAGGACTTATCTAAATCCAGATACAAAGTGGAATATGCATCTGCAATCTCAACACATCTACAGCAATGAGGGTAGAATCCCAAAGCTCCCAGCCTACGAAATTGGCCTTCCCAGCAGCAAAATAAGATAGACTGTTTCAAAAACAAGGTGGAATGTGGGAGACAATGCCCTGAGGTTGTCCTGACCTCCACAGGTGCACTGTATCACATTCACACACCCCCACACATATACACTGCACATATATACATGTATACAAGTAAAGCAAGTTAATCAGTTAAAACTGTAGGCCAAATTGAGGAGGTAGACTGTGCCCCACCATTGTACTCATAACCCTATGCAACTAGGAAGGACCATGTATGGAAAGAAAACAGGTGGGGCCTGGTTCTTAGATAAGTCATTCTTTCCTATAAGCTTCTTCTAATTTCTGCTACCTTGTGCATCTGGCTTTACATGAGTACTGGGGAATCGAAATCAAGCCTTTAGGCTTTGCAGGTAAGTGCCTCAACTGCCCTATAGTCACCATTTTAAAACCAGATGCCCAATTTTATAAATCATCTATTAATCAATTAAAAACCCATTTTAAGAGAAATATAGTTGTCAACTATGAAGTAGAAAAGTATATAAATGGTCAAAAAGATTGCTGAGGCTTTGTATCTTGCACGGCCTACTTATCTTTTTTTTTTTTTTTTTTTAGTAGGGTCTCACTCTAGCCCAGGCTGACCTGGAATTCAGTATGTAGACTCAGGGTGGCCTTGAACTACTACTAGGCATCTACCCGCAAGATCTCACATGCCAGCACAGAGACATTTGTGCAACTATGTTTATAGCAGCCCAATTCATAATAGCTAAGAATTGGAATCAACCCAAATGCCCATCCATGGAGGAATGGATAACAAAACTGTGGTATATTTACATGATGGAATTTTACTCAGCTGAAAGGAAAAATGACATTGAAATTTAGAGTAAAATGGTCTGACTTGGAGCAGATCTTACTAAGCGAACTCTCAAAAGAACAGAGTCAAACGTTGCATATTCTCCCTCATATACAGTTCCTAACCAAGTTAAGCGTAAACTCTACGCAAACCAGTTAGGAGAAGTGAGAGTTTATGAAAGAGGGGTAAGGAATGGGGAGGGGATGACTTAAACATGAAGCTAAACCAAAATTGGTTAAAAATCATAAAATGCTCATGTTCATAATGTAATCTATTGAGCAAGTAGTGGGTGTTGTCTGGCAAGAGGGAAGAGAGTCTAAGCCTGTGAAAAACTGATCAGTCTGGCAACTCCTGGTCCTAGTCACCGTCTCTTTCCATCACTGAGCTATTGACCAAAGTGGCCCATGAGGTCCCCAAAACAAGACAGGATTCTGTCAAAGCTCTTGAATACCCACACCAGGCCTGAGGAAAGATCCTGTTACTGAAAAACAAAGAGGCTACTAACAATAGAATCTAGCCAATTCAGAAATGTGTATCTCAGTTAACCTATACTGATCTCACTCTCCGATGGAGATTCTGTTTGTATTTTTCAGAAGGCAGCGAGAGAGCTGTGGTCTTTCCAAACCTACCAATGAGCCACAGGCTGATAGCTGACATCCTGGCAAGAGATGAGCCACACCAGACCTACCGTGGAGGATTCATATGGAACCCGGCAGAGAGTTGTGGGATAAGCAAGAGACCTATAACCACAGCCAAGCAGTCAACCCAGGATGAGCCAGCGAGACAGACACCAATGTTTTTCAACACAACTTAAAGCAGAAGTACAGAGGCCCCTAAGACCTCAACAATAAAGCAGCCTTAATACTCACCCACCATGACTCAGGGAACTGAACGGAAGAGGGGGCAGAAAGATTGTAAGAGCTATGGTGGGGGAGAACTGCCAGAGACATTGCCCCCCTCAGTAACAACATACAAAAGGGGGGTGGAACCGGGTTAACTCCTAGGCTATCCATAATCCCCTTCTCCATGGACTGATTCAGACTGCCCATGGAGGAGGATATCCAGCTGACTGGGGACAGGGAAGAGGGAAATCAAGGAACTGGGGATACCAACACATTATTTGGGAAAAAAATCATAGAAGAAATTTTACCCCAAATTTGGAAAGTGATGCCAATGCAGATACAGGAAGCGTTTAGAACACCGAACAGACAAAACCAGGAAAGAACCTCTCCTCACCATATTATAATTATACTGGGCACATATACATGAGAACACAAGAAAAAATAAACCATATTCAAATAATAGATAATACAAGAAAGTAAAGGAAAACAGAAAAAAAACTACAAAAGCAAAAAATGGCAAGAATAAATAAACACATTTCAATAATACCTCATTATCAGTGGCCTCAATGCCCTAACCAAAAGATACAGATTTGCAGACCAGATTAAAAGGCAGGATCCTAGCTACAAATGTTTAGATTTGTATGTTAGCTGGAGTAAAAGTCAGTAGTAGAGGTCAGTAAGCTAGAAAAGGGCTATAAAGAGAGTGAGGAGAAAGGACACTTAAGAGGAGGGTATTATATATATGTTGATGAACAGATTACTGGGGGTGCAATGGCCTAACTGGGGTCAGGCGAAGGGACTGAGTAAAGGAAAGGTGGGAAGAGGATTAATCAAAAATTCAATAGGTTTAGAATAAGCCATATGGAAACTTACTTTTTGGATAATGGCATAGCCATAGATTATTACTAGAAAAAATTTCAGTGCCAGGGATGGGATACCTTCCAGTGAGTTGGTGGCCAGGGAAGTTCCTGAGCCGTCCCCTCCCCACCAAAAAAAACATTACAGGCCATTGTCAAGCCTTTGGGTTGCCCACCAGAATGAGATAATAAGACCCTATTGCTGAAACCACATATACTTGGGCTGCAGGACTGAGAAATCAAACTGGAACTGAGCTGGAAACCTCCTCCTTGTTAACCAGATGATAGAATGCTGGAAAAAGGTATGATTTGCATGCAGTCCTATGGGATAGAGAAATCATCAACATTGGTAAACAGCAGTAGACCTTGCAAGTCTTAAGATTGACCAGCCAAGCTAAATGTGCCAGTTGGTGCAATAGTGGCATCTCTGTTATGGGGAAAACCAACTGCTCTCTAATTGGACTGGAGGCCCACTCCATGGAAGGGAATACATACCTGGTACTGAAGGCCTTGTCAAAAGCCTCCAAAACAGGGAGGTCATGAGCCCTAGGGCAATAACACTTGCTGTTGTCTGTCTAAATGTATATGCCTACCAAACTGCCTTATGAGCACTTTTCTTTAAAAACATGTACATATCCATATATTCATGCTACTCTCATTTTTGGCTAGAGAAACTTCTTTGTTCAGATGGCTGTGACCATCTGGATGACTCAAAAGGCACCATAAGGTTGAGAAGAAATGACAGTGGAGTGTTCAACGCTGAGACACCTCTATCACACCTTCCAAGGCTCAGGGTCCATTGCAGAAGAGGTGGCAGAAAGAGTGTAAGATCCAAAGGAAGGGTAGGACTGCTTATGACACAAACTTCCAGACACAAAATGGCCTTGATATTCATGAGTTTATAGTGCCTGATAATACCTACACATAATGGGAGGAAAAGATGACACTTGTCATGGTTTGATCCAGGTGTCCCCCACAAACAATTGAATATGTTCTGATAGATAGATCCTCAGCTGATGGCAGTTTGGGTTTTACAACCTTGATGAAGCTGTGTTGTTGGGGGCGAGCTTATAGGGTTATAAGCCAGCTTCCCCTTGCCAGTGTTTGGCACACCTTCCTGCTGCTATTTCCAGTGCTGTGGCAGAGGTGATGTCCAGCCCTCTGCTCATGCCATCGTTTTCCCTGCCAGAATGGAGTCTCCCCTTGAGTCCGTAAGCCAAATAAACCCATTCCTCCACAAGTCGCCTTTGCTTGGGTTCTATCTGCGCAGCAACTAAGAAGCTGACCACAACAGTTTTGGTACCAGAAGTGGGGTCATCTGTTGCTGCTGGAACCCTGGTCTTGTGGCTTTGGTTTTCTGGAAATGATCTACAGGAGGAATGTGGAAGGATTTGAACTCCCAGCCTAAGAGGTGCCTCGCAGTGTTGTGAGTACAGCGTGATGGTCAGAGTTAAAAGACCTGAATGTAATGAGAACTATGGACTGTGAGGTTTGGCTTACGAGGGGGAGAAAGAACTTGGTCAGGACTGTGCCAGAAGCAGTTTGCGTAAGAGGCTTGCTGCGTTCTGCCTGCCTGTGTCCTGGAAACCTGTGCAGGGTTGCTTTACGTAAAGATGGACTGCTGTGAGCAGATGGAGATGGCACAGAAAGAAAGATCTTTGGGTCGAAACTGCTGCCCGTTCACCTGCAATTGTTTGAGAGATTACAACCACTGAGATTGGGCCAGCTGGTCTGCATTAGAACAACAGGAAGAATGCGGACTCTTTGAATTAAGGGGCCTGAATGCTTTGATCCCCCTGGATTAACAAGTTGGTAGCCCACCTGGTTCTGTGGAATGGAGATTGGTTAGAAAGAGAGGGTC
>PVHP010023600.1:0-27414 GCA_004024765.1 Zapus hudsonius
TATATATATATATATATATATATATATATATATATATATATATGGATAGGGGGCATATACGTTTGCATTCAAACTGCCACAGCCATCTTGTTAAGCACAGAACTTGAAAGGAACAGGAGATCGAATTGACATAGTGGTCCTGGCTCATCACCTTGACATATAAATCTCTTTCTCATTTCTCCACTCTTTCTCTTCTGTCTATTTCTGAGCCTTCTGAGTAGGTTCCCACATCATTCTACTTTCCTACCAAAATGTGTACCCTTATCATTTTTTTGCACCCATAAACATCTCCCTTCACCCAAGAACAGGTGTGCACAGGAGTCCTCAGACCTGAACAGGCATCAGTCCCTCCCTTGCAGGGCTCACTGTCTATGAAGAGAGACAAACACAGAAATTAATAACAGCATGGCCTTCTGGAACAGAAGCTTAGACAGGTGGCATTTACTCTATCCAATTAGTAAAGATTCTCCAGAGAGGAACTTCCCTCCAGTCGAATCAGAAGCAGTAGAGTGACACCACTATTTCTTTTTTTTTTTAAGTCTTAAATATATATTTATTGTCCATAATGAGTTACAACATTTAGTGGGCAAACAATGAGTTGTTATCCCCAATTCCCCACTGCCCTCCCCTCCCCCCTCCACTAAATAACCTCCTCCATTGTTCGTCTGGATCAGTCCTTGTGACAGGGGACCATGGATAGCCTAGTATTCAGCCAGGTTCTCCTGACCATGCCTCTGGATAATCTCCCCCACCACGGCTCTTACAATCTTTCCACCCCCTCTTCCGCATAGTTCCCTGAGTCGTGGTGGATGAGTATTAAGGCTGCTTTAAGGTTGTGAGTTTAGGGGTCTTTGTGTCAAAGATTGTTGGTTTCTGTCTCACTGGCTTATCCTGTGTAGGTTGAATGTCTGTGACTGTGGGTCCCTCGTTCCTCCCGTCCTTCTCTGCGGGATTCCATATGGATCCTCCACGGTATGACTGTGGGTGACACCACTATTTCTAATCTACGGTGACAGTTGCTTGTAGAGGTATCATTTATATTATTTAATTTCTTCAATTTGCACCTTTGTCACCTATGTTCTTGGTCATCCTCCTTCATTTTTTTACCGACACCGTTAAATAACTGTCAAAAGAAGGCCTGTGAAATAGCTTGATGATCCTTGTTATAGCCATAAAGACAGGGAAGAGAATTCCAGAAGGAAAGAGATTAAAAGGACTTAATGATATATTTTAAGCCAGATGCTCATTAGCCAGGAAGGCCATGGACTTGAGAGCCTCCTGCTCGACCTCCCAAAGAGCTGGGCTATTAGGACTGTACATACAGCACCAAGCTGGGTTCAAAAATCACTCCCCTGGGCTGGAGAGATGGCTCAGCGGTTAAGGCACCGGCCTCTAGTGCCTAAGGCCCCTGGTTCAATTCCCCAGTACCCACATATGCCAGACCCACAAGGTGGTGGTCCTGGTGCTCCCTCTCTCTGTATCTGCTTGAAAATGAATAAATAAAATATTTTTTAAATTTTTAAAAAATCACTCTCCTGAGAAGGCTCTGCCTAGTGGGAAGTGGTTAGTGTTGTGTCTTATGAAGGGAAATAATGACTTTCTGTAGGAAGTATTACAAGGCTCTCTCCTTGGGTTGATTCTACCTAGCATAGAATCTTGATGACTCAAAGGCTTCTAGAACTTTCAGAAGCTTACGCATTGAACATATCTTTCTGGGGCACATTCTCCAGCATAAACTTGACAGGATTACCAGTGCCTAAACTGAGCTATGTAGACCCTCAGTCAACAATCATGTCATCTACCCTCCACCCCAGACCTGTCCTCTTCCCTCTCCTTCGTCTTCTCTCACGGTTGCAAATATTGGCTCTATCCCAACCGCCTAGGTGATGGTCTCTCCCGTTTCTTAATTCACTTGTCCTAAGTAAAATTGAGAATGTCATTTATCTTGAATAGTCATGGCTAGTTCTTGCCCAAAATTTTCTTCTGCCACTTCTAAGCAGGGTGCTACCCTTACTCTGCCTATTCCATCCTTTAAGATGCCAGCTCTGCATACTGAAAGAACTATAATGTAGCCAGAATACAGAGACTCTGGGAGCCACCTGGGATTCCCAGCCACTTCAGAGGCTCTTCTCCAGCCTGGACCTCTTTCATTCATATCCCACTGAGGCCTGGGATCATTCCTCTTCTGCACGGCAACCCTCTTCATGAAACGTTACTATCTGAATTCCCACAGACTATCTGCACTGGGCCTGGACACTGCACAGTTTCTATTTTTGTTTGGCTCTGGCATTGCGCTGACATTCCTTAAAAACTGAGCCAGAAGTCCCAGGAAATTTGAATCGTGCTCATTTTCCTACCTAGGGCCACTATAAACTGAATAAATGGCTATTTTATTAGTTATCCATTATACATACATATATATAACATTATAAATGGATATATATATATCCATTTATAATGTTATCCATTACCCAAGGAAGGAAGAGTAAAGCAGAGCCCTGTGGAGTGGAGAGCCCAGCTTCTGGGATCTGTTCTCCCTGGTCCTCCAGGGTAGAGAAGAGTTTGGTCGAAATGCAGTTAGAAGCTAAGAGAATGGCAGCCCTGCTTTGTTAAAAGCAGAAAAGTCCTAAGTAATTCTCCACAGGGGTTCTTGCTTGGAGTGAAGGGAGGTCAGAGGTAAGGAAGATTTTCTTTCTTCCTTCAGAGGAAAGAAAACTGTGAGACCAGGCTGTCCAGATTGAAAAGAAGTCTTTTCAGCCACAGCGGGACACTGAGCATAGAGTGAGCACACTCCAGGGTGCTTAGAGCCCCAAATCCATTTCCATTTGCTTGTCACAGGATCCAGGACAAGTGATTCTCCTCTGGCCCCTATCTCCTGATCTGAATCTTAAGGCATCTTTAAGGAATTCAACGAGATGGCAAAAAGACAATATTTGTAGAATTCTAGAGACAGTAAGTGTGAGGTGCTGTTTTATTGAAAGCTGTGGCCTTTCTTCTCCATAACAACATGGTAGCCCAATCCATGGGCAGTTTGCCTCACATTTAGTGTGGAGATAATCCCGACCAGCCAATAGTATATAATGTTAATTTATCATCCAGCCATGATAATTTACAAAATGAAAGGGGCTGGGGAGATGGCTCAGCAGGTAAGAGCACTTGCTACACAAGCATGAGGGGCCTGAGAGGACCTGAGTTCAACCCCAGCAACTAGGTAAAAAACAGTCATGATCACACACACCTGTGACCCCAGTCCTGGGGGCAAGGGGACAGAGGCAAAAATACTGATCACATCAGTCTGACCAAAAATGGAAGCTCCAGGTTCAGTGAGAAACTAATTCAAGGAAAGAAACAGATGTGAGATGGAGGAGGATACTCATGGAGTTCTACTCCGGCCTCTATATGCTTGGACATGGGATGTATAGACACCTGTACGCACTCATGTATACACCACACACATGTACACACACACACACACATGAAAAAAATGAAAGAGAATGAAAGAAAAGCCTGTCACTGTGTGTCGGAGTCAGCCACATGGCGCTGGGATGAATCTCCAAACCAGGCACAATTTGGGGGAGAAAAGCATTTATTGAAACTAACAGATCCAGGGGAAGTTAAGGAAAAAAGATCCCTTTCACAGATCCAAGTAAAGAGAGAGAGAAACCACCATCAGCACCTCAAGCAAGCAAGCAAGCAAGCACACTCCAAACTAGCAAACAAGAGGAACTCCAGGCTTGAGCTCAGACTGCTTTTTGCATATGTATAGCTGGAATTCCAGACCCACCCCAGAAACACCTGAGGGCTGAACCCTAGGATCTGGCCAAGGTGACACTTCCTCCAGCCAGAAGCCTGGAGACAATTAACAATTTAATAAATACAATTATAATAAATTCTATTAGGGGACATTTATTCAAAACTACCACACTGTGCCAAGATGACAGACATAAATTCAGAGTGCTCAGGCCAAACTAGGAAGAGGACAGGAAGCAAGGAGCCAGAGGACAGGAAGCAAGGAGCCAGTTTAGATGAAGCTGAGACCCCATTTTCTGACTCCTCACCTGCAGTCTTCACCTGAACCACCAGTGGCATTGAAGGGAATGTTCCAAGCCCAAATGGTTGTTCTCACCGATGAGCTATGAAGTTCCAATTTCATGGCTTCTCTCTCATTGTTACCATCAAACAATAAGAATAAATTAAATTTCTATCAGACCATATCATTGAATCACTTTTCTCCAGTCAATCCCATTTGGTCTTTACCGCGGCCATGGTTTGAGACACCAGACATTCTCCTAGGGGACACACGAAGAGGATCCACGTCCTTCTAGAACTAGACCCCAAATTCCCAGTTTAGAAGTTTTCCATTTTCCATGATTTTTCACGAAACAGACAGTGATATATGTCAGGATCATTCAGAACACAACTCTAATGCTCATGGAATCCAGGAAGGTGTGGATTGCTGTCCCCAGGTAAGTACTGATCTGATTTCTATCACGATGTATTAGTTTCAGCTTCCGGATTGTACATGAATGGAATCACATGACACATGCCTTTTCTGCTCACCACAATGGGCTTGATATGTATCCAAGTTGGGCATATTCTTGGTTGTGTTTTTATTCTAAATAATATATATTGTAATTTCTATACTATCATCTGTCGGTGATTACTCACACCTTTTCAATTTGGGTCTATTATCCATAATCCTTCCTCGCAAGCCTTTGTGTGAATGTATTCATGAAAGACAAATGAAATTGTCTTGAATAAGTATCAAAGAGAGAAACAACTGAGTCATGTGATCGGTGCGTGACATTTTAAGAAACCCCAGAAATACTCTCTTCTAAGTGATTGCAGATGTCTTAGTATCATATCCTGCTGTGCTTTTAACTTCTAAGTTCCCTGGTCACTAATAATACTCTATGGTTTAGAACATAAATGCCCCCCAAATACCCGCGCATCAAAGACTTGGTTTCCAGTTTGGGGCTACTGGAAGCTAGTGGAAACCTTTAAGGGATAGGGCCTAATGGAAGGCTCCAGTCATGGAGCCCTAGAAGGAGGTGTAGGACACGGCTTCTTCCTCTCATCTCTTGTCTCAACCCTGCTTTGAGGTGACCTGGTCTTCCCCACCCTACACACACTCTGTGACAGACTGCACCACAACCATCCACAGTGCACCAATGAGAACGATGGGTCATTAACCAAAACCTCCAAAATAAACCAAAATACCCTCATCCTCTTTTAAAGTTGATTAGCCATTTTCTCAGATATTTTATTAGTGTAACAGCTGACAACCATAGATGCTGAGTATCTCCCATGCGCTTATCAGCCACTTGGATATCTTTGAGTTTCAAGTGCCTCTTTAAGTCTTTCATCTATGCCTGTGATTCGCACTGTGGACTTGTGGCATCTCTTAGGTGCCTGCAACCTGCTTGACCTTCATCCTGCTTGTCTTGTCCTACAAGCTGTTTTTTTCTCTTCCTTTTCTTAATGCTATATTTGATGAGGAGGAGTCAGATTCAGGTTACTTCTGTTTATTACTTTCTAAATCCTAAGACATATTGCACTATGCTAAGACCACAAAGAGATTTTTCCTGCTTTCATATAAAGCTCGATAGTCTAACTTTCTAGGTTTAAATTAATAAATCCATATCTAGTTAATTTTTTGTATGATATAAGGAACAAAGGCCATCTTCTTTCCTGTGGATAACCAATTACTCTTACAACATTTGCTAAAAAGACTTTCCTTACCCCGCTCCATTGCTTTTATACCTTTGTTGAAAAAAACAATTGGTGCACCTGCCAGGTCTGTTTCTCAGGGAATAAACCTGTCTCCTCTGTTCATCTATTCATCTGTGTTCATACTAAAGCAATTCTGCTTGAATTACTTATTTCATCTTTTCTAATAAATCACGAAGTCTGTGGAACTCCTTTAACTTTGTACTTTTTAAAACGGCATCAGAAATTCTGCATCATCTGTATTGACACACAAATCGATTTATTCCAGTTGTCCTCTCTTCTTAAATCGGTTTTGGAGACTGGCGTATTTGTTCATCAACAGCATTAAATGTATTTTTAAAACATTCGTGTATTTTCTCCATCTTAAGAAAAAGGTTCAAGGGCTGAAGAGATGGCTTAGTGGTTAAGGCATTTGGCTGCAATGCAGAAGGACCAGAGTTCAATTCCCCAGTGCCCATATAAAGCCAGATGCACGAAAGGGCGCATGCGTCTGGAGTTCATTTGCAGTGGATGGAGGCCCTGGTGCACCCATGATCGTTCATTCTCATTCTCTCTCTCTCTCTCTCTCTCTCTCTCTCTCTCTCTATCTATCTATCTATCTCTCTCTCTCTCTCTAATAAATAATCGCTTCTTGGCCTTTTGGCTAAGATCAAGTGTAATAAATAAATAAAATATTTTTTAAAAAGAAAGAAAAAGGCTCAAGAAGTCACACATGTGAGGATACATGAAAGGCAGAGTGAAGACTTCACCCCATAAGTTAGACTTAGTTGATTACCATTGCTGAATACCAGAGGCGCTTGGGAGACGGAGGCAGAATTGTGAGTTCAAGGCCAACTTGGACGACATAGCAAAACTATCTCAAAAGCAAAATAAATTTACCTAGGACCTCAGAAAATTATCTCTTAGGTACCCAGAAACCCTAAGACCCAAAGTCAAGCCTCTACAAAATCAAAGCAACTCTACCACCCCCCACACCATATTTTCTTGGGGTCACTGCCTGTGCTCACACAGCAGACATTGAGCCAGGCTGGAGGGGACCCATCGAAAGATTGCTGACACTTTCTGTGGCCTTCTCTCCGTCATCCTGAATAGCAAGCTCAGGCTCTTCCACTCAGAGTAAACGCTCTCCTCCCCTCCCTGCACCACTGATGCAAAGTGTCCTTAGGGAGAAACCAGATAGCTGTGAGCTCACCCCATGTCATGGGTTACCTCCTCTGGAGACCAAATCCCTAAATGCTTCAAACAGTCATCCTGGATAGTTCCCAATTCTATCATGTGGACAGCAAGAGGGTTTATCAGGACCATCTCACTGCATGATGGCTGGAATCCAGAACTCAACTTTTGGGCATTAAGTGGATAACTCTTAGATACTTCTAGCTAACTAAATTTGAAGTCCATTATTGAAATTTGCTCCATAAAGGCTCTTTGTAAGGAAGAGTTGAGAACAAAATATGATTAAAGTAAGACGTCTCTAGGAAAGGCATCTCTGGACAGGGAGACAGAACGGGAAGTGGGGGAGCAACGAGCAGATGCTGGCGGATACTAAAAGAAGAAACAACAGTGCTCTTGGGAACCCAAGGAGAGCTTGCGACGTTCACGCGGGGTTGGTGGTGGGTGAGTGAGTACGTTTGGAAAGTTGCTTAAATTTTAATTTAATCTGGATATTGAAGAACATACATAATCCCTCAAATATCCCTTTTTATGTAAACTTTAATATTTTATAACCTGTCTTCTCTGCAGGCAGATAGACACAATTCTAGTAGCATTTTTTCATTAAGCTCCAGAGACTCAAACGGGTCGCCTTTCACTGCTCACACATTAAATGACATGTCAAGATAATGGAATATTATCTCAGCCTGGGAAAATCATTTGGGGATGAAAAATGACCGAAGAATAAAAAGTAAATGAGAGTAAGCAGGAGGCAGGAGAGAGCTAACAGCGTTCGTGACTTGCGTAAGCAGAGACGAGGATTTTAGGTCTGCCTAATGCAGCAGAGGTCTGTCTGAAGACCACGTTCCACTCCAGGCTGGCTAAGAAAATTGCACTTTTTATGAGTTCAAAAGCTCACCCATCCAGGTGGCTGAAATTACAGATCACTGGAAGCATCATTAGAAGTACTTCTTCCATTTGGAGGGAGGAAGGGGATCCGAGGCTGAGAGAGGGGACAAGAGAAAGTAATGGGACATGGATGGTACTGTCACAGTGAAGCCCGTTATTTTATATACGACCTTGAAGACTTAATTCAAAAGAAGTTATTTCTGGGCTGGAAAGATGGCTCAGCAGTTTAAGGCACTTGCCTGCAGAGCCTAATGACCCAAGTTTGGTTTTCCGGGACCCATGTAAAGCCAGATGCACAAAGTGATGAATGCATCTGGAGTCCCTTGGTGGTGGCTGGAGGCCAACACACCTGTTCTGTCTCTCTTTGCTTACAAATAAAAAATTGTTTTTAAAAGAAGTTATTTTAGACTCGTTATTTATCCGTGCAAACAATGCACGTCTGACTGCGGGGCTAACATTTCAGCAGTGTGAGGAGGTCTTTGCTCCTCCTACTTTCAAGACCCCGGGCCCAGTGAGTGTTTACTGGTCACTGATTGAATTATTCCCTCAGATCTTGACTACTTTTTTTAAATTTGAAAATCTTTATGTCTATTCTATTTATTTTATTTTATTTATTTGGAAGCAGAGAGATATAGAGAGGAGAGACAGGCAGAGAGAGAATGGGAACACCAGGGCCTCCAGCCACTGCAAATGAACTCCAGATGCATGCGCCTCTTTGTGCATCTGGCTTTACATGGGTCTTGGGGAATCGAACCCGAGTTATTAGGCTTGCCAGGCAAGAGCCTTTAACTGCTGAGCCATCTCTCCAGCCCTTATTCTATTTTTTTGTTAGCATACAGTTTTAGGTTATCATGACTTATTTATTTATTTAAGAGAGAGAGAGAGAGAGAGAGAGAGAGAGAGAGAATGGGCTCACCAGGGCCTCCAGCGCTGCAAACAAACTCCAGACACATGTACCACCTTGTGCATCTGGCTTTATGTGGTTACGAGGGACTCAAACTCGGGTCCTTCTGCTTTGCAGGCGAGCATCTTACCTGCTAAGCCATCTCTCCAGCCCTATCATGACTTTCTAAAACACAATTTACTTTTGGGATTTCTCTTGAATCTTCTGTGTAAAACATTGACAGCATTGGACTCTGCTCCCAGACTCCTGCACCACTCTGAGAAGTACGTAAGCCCTCAAGAAGATTTTGTCTAGGTTGATTATATCTATGACTATTTATCATATTAGAAGCCAAAACAAAAGAATAAAGAGTTCTCATTCTTTAAAATATCAATAATAGCACCAACTTTTGTTGATAATAATCCCATTATGTGTTAAATAATATATTTTTGTGAAAAGAAGCTATAATTTCCAAATTAAATATATATATATATATATATATATATATATATATATATATATAGTGATGCAACTTTGAACCTGGGGCTGGGGAGATGAACTTGCCTTGTAATGATGACGTCCAGCACCCATGTAAATACCTGGCATGGTGGTGTGGGCTCTCAGGAAGCAGACAGGTGATCCCTGAGTCACGTGGGCTCTGGGCTCAGAGAGAGCCCTGTCTCCATGAACTAGGTGGAGAATGACAGAGGGAGACCGTGACCTCTGGCCTTCTTGTGCTCACACGCATGTACGCATGCATACACACATGTACATGTACCACACACATGATGAGATGAGTGTGAAAAAGGCAGTGTTGTAGTTCATTGTGAGTTTATTTTCCTCCTTACAGACTTTTGTGTGAGTCTCCATTTCACACTTGATTGGGTCTCCCTTATGTAAATATCAGATCAGTGAGTTAGTAAACCTTCTCTATGGGTCCTGAACAGATCTGCCCTTCAAACAAGGCCACACACACAGTGACTGGCTGCTGCTCTCACAACCCCACGGTGAATCCGAGGAGGGTCCTCAGGGGAATGGTGGTGCCAACACAGGATGGATCCATACAAAGTTTCTCCTTTAACAAGTCTCAGAGCAAAGTTCTAAGCAATTTAGAAATTCAAATAAAGATAACAAAACGTAGGTCATCATAAAGCTGTTTTCATTCTTTTTTGATTTCTTACATTTTTCCCATGAAGGTATCAAGTAGATAGATGATGATAGATAAAAGATAGATAAGATGATTGATAGATAGATAGATAGATAGATAGATAGATAGATAGATAGATAGATAGATGATAGATACATAGATAGATAGACAGACAGACTGATAGATAGATAGATAGATAGATAGATAGATAGATAGATAGATAAATAGATAGGATAGATAGATGATAGATAGATAGATAGATAGATGATAGATAGATAGACAGACAGACAGATAGATAGATTGATAGATTGATAGATAGATGATAGATAGATAGATGATAGATAGATAGATAGATAGATAGATAGACAGACAGATAGATTGATTGATAGATAGATAGATAGATAGATAGACAGACTGATAAATAGATAGATGATAGATAGATAGATAGATAGATAGATAGATAGATAGATAGATAGATGATAGATAGATAGACAGACAGACAGATTGATAGATAGATAGATGATAGATAGATAGATAGATAGATAGACAGATAGATAGATTGATTGATAGATTGATAGATTGATAGATAGATGATAGATAGATGATAGATAGATAGATAGATAGATAGATAGATAGATAGATAGATAGATAGATAGATAGATAGATAGATGATTGATAGACAGACAGACAGATGACAGTGTAATGAAGCTGACATTATTTTCACCAATTTTAACAATGACAAATAAATATAGAGGAATATTATTTCATTCATATTCGTCACTCTGTCCAAAGCTGTGGAAACAGGACTTTCTCCCTCCAATCACATGTGAGAGAAAACAGATGATATTTGTCTTTGTAGGGCTGACGTATTTCCCTTAATGTCATGATCTCCAGACCCTTTCATTTCTCTACAGAGTAAGTTCAAGGATAGACTGGCCTGCATAAGACTCTGTGTCAAAAAAAATAAAGAAAAGGCATAAATTCTTCTTTATGGATGAATAAAACCCCATTTTGGATATCTGTCTTTGTTACCTAGTCAACCGATAGGGCATTAATATCCAGAACATATACAGAACTCAAAAAATTAAATACAAAAATCCACAAATAAATTAGTCAATAAATGGATAAATGAACTGACACAGACACTTCAAATGAAGAAACATAGAAAATAAATACATGAAACACCATTCACCAACTTTAGTTATCAGGAATTGCACATCAATACTTTGCTGAGATTTCAATCTCAATAATTTTTTATTGGGCTGAAGAGATGGCTTAAAAGTCAAGGCGTTTGCCTGCAATGCAGAAGGACCCAAGTTTGATTCCCCAGTGCCCAAATAAAGCCAGATGCACAAGATGGTGCATGCATCTGTAATTCATTTGCAGTGGCTAGAGGCCTTGGTGGGCCCATTCTCTCTCTCTCTCTCTCTCTCTCTCTCTCTCTCTCTCTCTCTCTCTCTCTCTCATAAATAAAAAAACAAAATATTTATAAAAAATAATAATTTGTTATTGAGTCCACATTCACATTTCCCCAATTTTCCCCAATTCCCTTATGATTTTAGAATATATATATGTATATATATGTGTATATATATATACTGTTATTTTGTTTTTCAAGGTAGGGTCTTGGCTCCAGCCCAGGCTGACCTGGAATTCACTCTGTAGTCTCAGGCTGGCCTTGGACTCACAGCGAGCCTCCTCCCTCTGCTTCCTGAGTGCTGGGATTAAAGACATGTGCCACCACGCCGGACTTTAATTCTTTAATTTTAGAATATTTTGTCTGAATTGAGATCCAAATAGTGTCTATATATTATGATTTCTTGATCTGTCATTTAATAATTTTTTACTCAAGTTCTCCCTTCATCTTCCTTTTCCTTGAAATTTTTTTTGTTTCAATAAACAGTTCTCTATAGCCCAAATATTTCTGATTTTATCATGGTATCATTTACTATTCCTTTTCTCCCTTTTCCTTGAAATTTTTTTTGTTTCAATAAACAGTTCTCTATAGCCCAAATATTTCTGATTTTATCATGGTATCATTTACTATTCCTTTTCTCCCTTTTCCTTGAAATTTTTTTTGTTTCAATAAACAGTTCTCTATAGCCCAAATATTTCTGATTTTATCATGGCATCATTTACTATTCCTTTCTTATACTTCTATTTCCTGGAAGTTGGTCCTCAGCTTTGGAAGGCATCATTGCTTGCTTGTTCTAGAACAAATTCTTAGGTGGTACATCTACCATCTAGAGTACACATGGATCTGTTGTATTTTTTATATTAATAAAGATAACTGTTGGCCTAGGTTCATTCATTTGTTTTCTTTGCTAACATTGAAAAATGGCAAATTCTAACTCTATTCTTCTATCTTCATTAGTTAACTAGAAAAATCTATGAGAGGTACCTTCTATTCATTAACCAGTTGAGGTGTAGATTCTATGTCAATAACAAGATTGATGCTTCAGGCTTATTTGCTAAATTTCAGAACAATAAGGTGGTTTTGAACTTCCTCCAAAGATAATCAGTGCCGGTTTCTTTTTTCCCTCAGAATCGAGAATTTATGGATTGAAACACTTTATGAATCATTGCTGCCATTACTAAGCCTTTCTTAATTCTTATTGAATTTTCGGTTGTCTCGCCTTTGGCCTCTGGTGACTTATTCAGCTGTTTTGAGTCCGTTTTTGTGGCTGTCTTACCTGTGGTCAGAAGTCTGTTCTCACATTTCTTGCCCAGACCTACCATTACTTCAAGGAATCTTGTTCTTTTTAGCAGGAGATGGAAAACACTCTAATGAAGTGTTCATTTATAGAAGATATTTATGTTTTGAAGTGAAGTTTAGGAAATAAAGATTTTTTGGGTTTTTTTTTTTTTGAGGTAGGGTCTCGCTCTAGCCCAGGCTGACCTGGAATTCACTATGTAGTCTCAGCATGGCCTTGAACTCGCAGCAATCCTCCTACCTCTGCCTTCCGAGTGCTGGGATTAAAGGAGTGAGCCATCACTCCCAGCAGGAATAAAGATTTTTTTAATATAAAAATACACTGGCAAGTTTGCTTTCCAGGTAATACATCATCTATATCCGGTATGCAGATATTAAGTTTTTTATTGGTTTTTAGTCTTCTAGGACATTGCTAATTAATTGTAATTTTAAGCATCTATTTCCCATATATAATAAGGCTCTCTTTTGACATGTGTATGTATGTGCCATGTGTACATGTAGGTGGCTGCACAAACACATGTGTGAGCATGCTAGAATCTTCCTCAGTTCCTTTCCACCTGATTCTTTCAAACCTGGTCTCCCAATGGACTTCCAGCTCACTGCTTTGATAGATAGGTGGTAGATGATAGATGGTAGATAGACAGATCGATAGATGATACATAGAGAGGTGATAGACAATACTTTCATGCCCATATGCTTGCACGTCACGTAACATTTGGTGCAAATGACAGACTATGTTTTCTGCCCTGATTCTAATTGTCTCAAGGCTTGCTTTCTTAGCAGACTGTCACAAGGAACATTTGACAGAATATGGTGTGTAAAGTTGACCCCATCCCCAAACACGTCTGTCCTGAGCACACATACTTATTAGCATTCAAGAATTTTCTTTCAAAAAAAAAAAAGAATTTTCTTTCAGTTTCAATAGTATGAGTTGTATCTATTCCTACTTTCTGAAAAAATCAGTCCAATGGGATGGTGATGTTTTCCTGGCCTTCTCGATGACTGTCTTGCTTTAGAACTCCTAGAACCAAAATCACCACAAAGCCAGGAAACAGGGACAGGTTACACAATGGAGTCATGACAAGATGGTCTGAGCGTCAATCACATTGGAGTTGAGTCTAAACTCGGCCATTTTCTGTAGCTAGGAATGAAACTGCTCAAGCCTCGGTTTCCAGGTGTAAAATACAGTTGCCAATATAGTCACATTGGGTTTTCAGGAAATTAGATGGAATAGTGTCTGCAGATATTTTGCATGCTGTCTGGCCCTTAAAAAGCCTCAATAAATGTTTGTGTTTAGGAATAAATATGTATTAAAGAGCTGCAATGTGACAAGCACAATTTAGATATTAGTGAAATTTATGTGGTTGACACTGTGAATGAATAGCTCAGGCTGCTCTCAGAATGTTTGACAACACAGCTCCTCCCAGACTGCAATCTGTATCAGAGATCCTTTCCCTGAGGGCACACCATTTAACTATGACCTGAACAGTGAACAGGAGCTAATGTCCCAAAGGGAGGGAGGGTGCAGAGAACAGCCTGTGTAAGAGACCGGCAGGGGGGAAGGTCCTAAAGCCGAGAAACCGAGCAGACATCAAGAGAATGGCAGGGTGAGCAGTGCGGAGGCAGAGAAGGTGGTACAAGTCAGGGAAGGAGAGAGGTAGGAAAATAAATGGCCCTGTAATACTTCTCAGGGATTCTGGATTTCATCCATGTTAGCAGAGCTGTCACCAACTTGGAATTTCAGATCTTAAAGATGACCCCCAGGAGAGGGGAAGGTGATGCAGACATGCAGAAGTCACGCAGAAGAGGAGGCTCTTGCAAGCGATGGCTGTGGTGGTTTGGGGCAGACCAAAGCGATGGAAGCAGAAGGGGATGGGAGACTTGGAGCAGTGTCCTTAGACTTATAATGTATCCAAGATGAGAAGAAGAAGAAAAGGAGGAGGAGAGGGAGGGAAGGGGGAGGGGAGGAGGAAGAAGGGAAGGAGGGGGAGGAAAAGAGGGGGAGGAGGAAGAGGAGGTAGAGGAAGGAAGGAAGGAAGGAAGGAAGGAAGGAAGGAAGGAAGGAAGGAAAGAAGGGAAGGAAGGAAGGAAGGAAGGAAGGAAGGAAGGAAGGAAGGAAGGAAGGAAGGAAGGAAGGAAGGAAGGAATCGGAACTGACCTTGGAATCAGTCATCCTTTGCCTTACTGTGACAAATACCCAAGAGAAACAATTTGAAGGGAGGAGCCATCCCCCTCAGCCCCTGAATCATGTCATCATGACCACTGGAGCTGCTGGAAGTTCAGAAATGGCTTCTGTTCTGTGGCAGTAAGAAGACTTGCATCCACAGGCTGCTACCTAGAAGCTGTATGTTTATTCAGTAGAATTAAACTGATTCTTCATCCACTGTAAGCCTAAATCAATCCTACCTAATGAAATACACGATCACTCCTCTGGGTTAACAACTCAAGTCCTACCTGCTGAAGCACCTTCTCTTCAGTGGTACTTCCTAGAGACCTCAGATGGTTCTGGAATCACCATGCTCTAGTGATTAATTAATTATCCAAACCCAGTTTGTGTTTAGTCCCCCATGCCTGTGACTCTAATAATTCTTAGTACAGTATTCATGATGAATTTAGGGAGGAGTCATTGAAATGAGTTAATCAAGGGAGGGATATGATCAGGCTTGATTAATCAGGGTCTCTCTGGCAATAGTGTGGGGGGGGGGGAAGGAAAGAGGTAAGACCAGCAGCAGAAATCCAGCAAGAGACCCGACACAGGGTCCCAGCCAAAGGTTATGGTGACCTGGGCCAAGATAGGCAGTGAAAAGGAGGTTGAAGTTTTCATAGTTGGGGCTTGGCCTTCCTGGGGGAGTTAGGAGAGGGGGGGCTTGAAGGTGCTAATTGGCTCCTGGGTTCCACTACTGAAGGGGAAGGTTGCCAATGACAGAATGGAGCAGAGAAGAGAGAGTGGGATCTTTGACAGATGGTGGGGAGGTGTGGTGAGGAGGGATGGTGGGGAGGGAGAGTGAGGAGGGAGGGTGAGGAGGGAGGGTGGGGAGGGGTGGTGGGGAGGGGGGGTGGGGAGTGATGGTGAGGAGGGGTGGTGGGTTCACTTTGATTTTGTTAAGGATGAGTGGGTGTGAGCATCGGAGAGATGTCTGCTGATGGCTGTGCATCCTGCACTGGGCTCGGGATTCCACCAGGCTCCAGGGAGGAAGATTTGAGAGTCTTTAAGTCATTAAGACCAAAGCAGGGAAATCTCTTAGCTGTCCAGCCTTAGTCTCTCCCTGGAAACTCCACAGCTTTGAGGTGTAACTACAGGAGGCTTCGTTAAGTTTGAACAATGAAAATGCCTCCTATGGAAAGTTGAATTACCTAAATGTTGCAACTTATTGTGAACTATGAACCCATGTCAATTTCCTGCTTTCAAAGCGGCCTGTAATCATAGTCTGGTGTGTATGTGTGCATATGTATCCATATGCCAGCGAGGGGAGGGGGGCGAGACAACCACTTTGAGTGTCCTTCCTCAGGCACTGCTCACCTTTTTCTGTTGAGACAGGGTGCTCATTGGCTTAGAGATTACCAAGTAGATTGGGCCAACAGGTCAGCGAGCACTAAAGGACCATCTGTCTTCCCCAACAGATTATAATTGCATACCACCAAGCCCCGCTTTTTTTAATGGGTACTGGAGATCAAACTGGGGTCTTCAATGCTGACATTGCAAACATGTTACCAAGTGCGCTCTCTCTAGCCCTCTGTTTTTAGAGTAAGTTCTCGCAGTCCCTTAAAGTATTTTAAAGCTAGTTTATCACGCTGTACTTAGAAGCCATATCATAGATTCCAAAAGACACCTTGCATTTTTTTTAATGAGCTGTTAAAGTTCTTGGCTGTACTACAATGTCTATGACAATGCCACTCGCATTGGATGGAGGTCAAAGACCACAGTGGTCTAGTAGAATTTGAGCTATGGCTGGTGCTCTGTGTGTCTGGAAAGAAGCAGATATCCACAGACAGACCCATCTCTGGCTTACCCCTGGCTATTGGGGAGACACGCAGAGGTGAGGAGTGAAGTGCATATTATTATTTTTTAATATATATTTATTGTCCATAGTGAGTTACATTATTTAGTGGGCAAACAATGCGTTGTTATCCCGAATTCCCCAATTCCCCTCCTCCCCATCCCTGATCAGTTGGATATCCTCCTCCGTGGGCTGTCTGTATTTGTCCTTGTGACAAGGAATCCTGGATATCCTAGTACTCAGCCCGGTCTTCCTGGCCCAAGTGTGTTGTTACTGAGGGGTGCCATGCCTCTGGACCATCTCCCCCACCACGGCTCTCACAATCTTTCAGCCCCCTCTTCCGCTCAGTTCCCTGAGTCGTGGTGGGTGAGTAATAAGGCTGCTTTAATGTTGCGAGCTTAGGGGTCCTTGTGTCGAAAATCCTTGGTTTCTGTCTCAATGGAGTGCATATTATTATTGAATTTTTTTCCACGGCACTGCAGGAGGATAGCTACGCATCAGAGGGCATGCCTCTTGGTGACCCAGGAACCACTTAGAGGATGTGGTATATCATTTCCAAGTAGGGAAATTGTCCAGAAAGCTCAGAACAGGCATTTTGCAGAACCCAGAACCAAAAGTTCCCCTAGTCACCTTTCACCACCCAGACATCAGCCAGCTCACCCTTGACCTTGCTGGCCAGAATGAGAACTTGGACTTGCTGGCCTTTCGGCTCAAGGTGAAGGGCTGTGGTCCTGGAAACCCTCACACTTCCCCTTGAAGACCGATTTTGGTTGTTGATGTCACCACTTTGGATTCATGATGTTTGGCCTGGGACTCGCGTCCACAAATATGGGAGGAGATGACGGCTACGGCATTTGAGTTACAGACTGAGGCCTTTCCTGCAGGACCCAATAAAATGTCTTTATAAGTACTGGAAGTAATAATTTTATGAAGTGCCTGCAGCTTAGCCATATAAAATTGTTTGGAGAAATCTATTTTCATGTAGATATGAGCATCTTGAAGAACAAGGCGGTCAAGTTTGGAATGTGAGTGGAGACAGACTTTCTTTCTCCATTTAAGAGCGGGTTTGTAGTTGAGTAGTAAGAGCAGGAATTTTTTTTTCCAAAATGTCACTTTCTTCCATCAACAAATGCCACCCATTGACTCCATCAACGTTCTTTGAGAGCTGTGCTCATCATAAAGAAAGATATAAGGGTCACAAGTAGCGCCTGTCTTCAAAGAGGCTAAAATCATAAAGGCGTCATCCCACAGTATTGGCAGGAGCCTGATATATGCCGCACTCTGTGTGGCTGGGGGGGATTCAGCGGTGAAGCAAAAAGACAAAAACTCTGCCCTCAAGACGAGGGACAGAAATAAAGCCTAGAAAATGGTGATGTGTGCTATAGAGAAAACGAACTTGTGCAATACCTAAGGGCAGGGCTGGAGAGATGGCTCAGCTGTTAAAGCACTTGCCTTCAAAGCAGAAGGACCAGAGTTTAATTCCCCAGCACCCATGTAAAGCCAGATGCACAAGGTGGTGCGTGCATCTGGAGTTCGTTTGCAGTGGCTGGAGGCCCTGGTGTGCCCATTCTCTCCTCTCTCTCTCTCTTTCTCTCTCTCGCTCTCTCACTCTCTCTCTCTGCCTGCTTGAAAATTAATTAATTAATTAATTAAAAATAAATAAATACTTAAGGGGAAGTGAAGGAGAGAGGAGGGGAGGAGAAGAGATGAAGGGAAGATAAGGAAGGAAGAGAAAGGGAAGGGAAATCAAAGGAAGGGAGGGAAAGAAAGGGGGAAGAAAATTGGAAAGAAGGAGAGAGGAGAGGAAGGGAAGGGAAAGGAAGGGAAAGGGGCAGGGGGCAGGAGAGGGCAGGGCAGGGCAGGGACTAGACTGCCATGATGGAAAGGCATGTAGGTGAGCTGGATTTTGACCATGGCCTTGAAGATAATCAAAAAATCTGAATAGATTTGAGCTTGGATGGCTCTAGGGGTCAGTTGACTGAGAAGAACAGGAAAATGACAGGCAAAGAACTATCCTACAGCGCTGAGGCTGAAGTCATCTGGGCGGATTAACAAAACTACGGTGACATTTCTACCCTACCAAGAGAAAGCCTTGGCGTTGCAACTCATGCATCATCAGAACAGGCATTAACTGCACAAAAGCAGAAACCCTGTGTACATTTCTCAACAACCTCTCTTGGGTATCTACCACACTGTCTGACCCAGAGAAAATCATAGTAGAATATCTGGTAAGCAAATAAATAATGGGGTTGAAGTTTGTGTAGGACAGGAAACCCAATGGTGTGGTCTTCCAAGGGGAAGTGTTAGGCTTTCCAGGACCACAGCCCTTCACCTTGAACCAAATGGATGAATACATGTCCCCCATCGGCTCATGCATTTAATACTGTCATGGTTTATTACAGGTGTCCCCCACAAACAATTGAATGTGTTCTGATAGATCGATCCTCAGCTGATGGCAGTTTGGGTTTAACAACCTCGATGAAGCTGTGTTGTTGGGGGCGGGCTTATGGGGTTGTAAGCCAGCTTCCCCTTGCCAGTGTTTGGCACACCTTCCTGCCGCTGTTTGCAGTGCTGTGGCAGAGGTGATGTCTACCCTCTGCTCATGCCATCGTTTTTCCTGCCAGGATGGAGTCTCCAATCGAGTCCATAAGCCAAATAAACCCATTCCTCCATAAGCCGCTTTTGCTTGGGTTCTTTCTGCGCAGCAACTAGAAAGCTGACTGCAACAAATACTTAATCCTCAGTTGATGGCATTGTTCAGGAGGCTTGTGAAACCCGTAAGAGGCTCAGGCTTGCTGAAGGGAGTGTAGCCCTGAGGTGTTCTAACCTGGCCCTATTTCCTTTTCCAGCTTTTCCTCTCTACTTCCTCCCCACCATGGTACACTTCCCCTCAGAACCCCTATCCTTCCTTAAGCTGCTCCTTGTGGAGTATCTGGTCCCAATACTGAGAAAGTAACCGATACAGAATGCAAGGTCTTAAACCACGGGCTATTATTCGATGAGCTTAAACCTGCTCATATCAGCAATAAAAGACAGCGTGCGACAAATGTCTCGGCCAACACATTGCTGTAAGGTTCCTTTCACTACATTGCTGACACCCTCGAAAGACCTGCATTCCATTTCTTTGTTTCTGGGAATACTCTCTCGTGATACCCACCTCTTCCTTTCCTTCACGTGTGAGCTCATCAGGCCAGAGGAGCACCCCGGATGTACACAGGTGTATAAGCAAGTTATAAACCCTGAACAACCAGTGGTCCTCACTGCCTGTACCCACTGTCGCTCAGCATAATCCCCATCAATGGCTTTGGAGGGCTCTCTGGACAGGTATGCCTCATGACAGCAGCCCGTGGATTTCTCTCTCTCCTCTGGGTCACTGGTCTCAGGGCCTGATTGTCACTTAGGAAATCACAGAAGACAGTCATTGGTCTAGGGGTCTGATTGTCTCTTAGGAAATCACAGGGGAGGTTGGCTTCTTATAACAGCTCACTCTGACTAGAATTCATGAGAACGACTTAAACCCCTTCTCAGACCAGTGCCCATGGTAACTAATCTCATTAAACCACACCTGTTAAAGACCCCTCCACCTTCCGACATCACCACACTGAGGACCTAGCTTCCAACATCTGGAGAACCCTTAGGGAGCAAACCATATTCAAACCACAGTGTCTAGTTTCCTTTGCACTTGACATTTACCTGGAAGTACCTGCTGTTATAGATTGGAAGGAGGAAGGGGCAATAACAATTGCTTTCTCCACGCCTATAGTTTTATAGATGAGGAAATTGAATCCCTGAAGGAGTGACTCATCCAGCCTCATACAACTGCTCCACCATGCAGGAGAGCTGGACACAAAAGTGAAGAGGAGAAGCCACTTAGGATGGCATTCCAAAGGCATACCTGAGCGGGTCTTGGTGACTGGTTAGTGAAGAGGCAAAAGAGGGCATGCCTGTTATTCTCTGGAACTGTGTTGGGTCTCTTTATCAGAGATTTTCTGAATGTACTCAGAAGCAGAGGGAAAGAGAGAAAAGAGAAAGAGGAGGTGTTGCGAGCTTTCTAGTTGCTGCACAGAAAGAACCCAAGCAAAAGTGGCTTGTGAAGGAATGGGATTATTTGGCTTACAGACTCGAGGGGAGACTCCATCCTGGCAGGGAAAACGATGGCATGAGCAGAGGGCTGGACATCACCTCTGCCACAGCACTGCAAACAGCGGCAGGAAGGTGTGCCAAACACTGGCAAGGGGAAGCTGGCTTATAACCCTCAAAAGCCCTCCCCCAACAACACAGCTCCATTGAGGTTGTAAAACCCGAACTGCCATCAGCTAAGGATCAATTACCCAGAACACCTTCATTTGTTTGTGGGGGATGCCTGGATCAGACCATGACAGGAGGGATGGAGGGAAAGAGAGAGAGGGAACAAACTAGCTCATTATCTTGATTCTGAATGAAGAGACAATCAAAGAAACAGGGAAACTGAATAACTTAAAAACAGATAGAAGAGTTATGAAAGATATAGAGCATCCTGGTAGGGTGGTTCCAGGACTATCTTCTGTGGACTGTGAGGTCTGGGAAACCTTTTCTGATGATAAGATGTTTCTAACAGAAGACTTAAAAAGCAGTGCTGATCTCAAGAATGACAAAGTTTGGATGGAATTGTTTGAAAAAAGTAGTTCTGCTTTTGAGGAAACAGCCCATAAAAGGAACACGATGGCTTCATTGCTGGCATTCTCCTGAATCACATCATCTTTGTTCAGTAAAGAGGGGGAATTTTGCTTTCTCGTGAGTGTTTTGTATTAGTCACTCAACACAAAGCACTCCCCTTGGGAGAAAAGGTCTCAAGGTGTCTGTGTATTAATTTCACTCAAGTTGCCTTGGGGCTCAGGTGGGCCTCTTTCCCAAGAGGAGAAATACTGCCCAGGGCTTAGTTGACTGCTGAGAAAAAGCTTTGAACAGCCTTAGTTGGAACAGCTCAGATGCATTTGGGGTGAAATCCCTGACTACAGAGCTGTGCTTGGTTAGCCAGAGAAGTGAAGGACAGTCTGCCACCAGCAGCAATGAGGAATGGCAGAACGTATCCCCAGGTGGCCTCTTTCCTTGCCTGGCTGAGAAACAGAGACTCATGAGGACAGTCATCATAGGCCTGTATCCCTCTGTCTCTGGAAAAGTAGACAGCTCTCCTGGCCCATGCTAGGCAGCCCTGCAGGAACCAGGTGTGTATATACACCCAGCAGGTGGTTTTCACGGTCCACATACATACTGCACCTGCCAGTGTCTCCATCCCGCTCGTCACCTTGTCAGATACCCATGCGTCCCCCTAAACAGTTAAGGAAAGATTGATCCTGCTGACTCTCACATCTAACCACGTAATGAAAAGAGATGGGTCCGCTCCTAAACTCTTCTCTGGACTTCCCAGCTCTAATCATAGGAAGAAGAGTGTAGGAGAGATCTTTCTAGAGAGACCCTCAAGTTACATCAGGCCCTCTTTGAGAGCTGGGCCCTGTCATGACTACACGCAGATTGAGAAAGATGCATAAGCGAAGATATACAAAGCTCATCCTCACTAGCTGGGAGCCAGTCATAACCCCCATTACCACCACCACAGTCCACTGGAGTCAGCATTCTAGCTGCTGCGCAGAAGGAACCTAAGCAAAAGCAGCTTGTGGAGGAATGGGTTTTATTTGGCTTATGGACTCGAGGGGAGACTCCATCCTGGCAGGGAAAACGATGGCATGAGCAGAGGGTGGACATCACCTCCGCCATAGCACTGCAAACAGCGGCAGGAAGGTGTGCCAAACACTGGCAGGGGGAAGCTGGCTTATAACCCCAAAAGCCCGCCTCCAACAACACAGCTCCATCAAGGTTGTAAAACCCAAACTGCCATCAGCTGAGGATCAATTACCCAGAACACATTCATTTGTTTGTGGGGGACACCTGGATCAAACCATGACAAAGTATAAAGCCTCTTCTCAGGAAAAATGTCTGCCCTCCATACAAAGACTTGTATTCAAATCCATAAGAAACCTGCCCATGGATCTTGAGTTGAAAGCTTCTAGGCATGGCTAATCTACCCAGAATTCTTAGTGATTCCTGGCCATCATTCCAGGTGGGCACTCTGAAATCCCAAGGCTCCTGGTAGCTGAAAACTGTTTAAAGGTGATCTTCCATGAACCCCAGTGTGGTTTAGTCAGCTCTCTATGACACAGCCAAACTGGTAACCCAACACACCTCATCCGGTCACTCCAAAGAGGATAGTCAATTTGAGTCTGCTCTTGGACTCTGTTTCCAACAGCTTTTCTCTGGCATTTGATTGGATGAGGCGGTTTTCTCCCTGGTATAAAGGTACCAACTGATCTGGCCTGAATGTTGGCACGAGAGCTCCTTGGCATGGGAATCTGGCTGGTCATTTCTCTTCAGTGTTCACTGGATGTGTGCCAGCCCCACTGAAGAGACCACCCGTTGGACAATCAGCAACGATGAAGGGTGATTTTTTCCAATGGTCACTTAACATTAGCTTCTCCCCTGGATAGCAATCTTTTAACAGGAGTCATTTAAACTCCAATTTTGAGAATGTGATACGCTAGTGACAAGCTTTTTGAATAGTAGTGCATGTCAGCTTTTAAAATTATTAATTATAATTATTAATGATGCCATTCCTCTCCTCCTCTTTCTTACATGTGCAAAACCTATTGCCTTCCAGTGCAAGATAGGAGTGTTTTCTCTATCAGCCCCATGCTATTGTCAGGTGGCTAAATGGCACACAATGATGGGCGTAGGCATGGGTCCAGGTGTGGTCCAGGTGTTGTCCAGGTGTCTTGATTTGGCTATGGAAGTGCCATGTCATTTGGGGAAATCCTTACTGTGCTCAGCTTCATGGTCCTGATTTGCACAGAAGTATTGCTGGTCTCTAGATTCCTGCCAGGCTTTGCAGCCCAACAATTCCAAGACTCGATCTAACTGAGGTTTCCCATCACCTGGCCTCTCTCAAAGTTGTCATGAAGATGTCAGGCAGGTTAAATGAAGTGCACAAGCCGGGAGGCAAGAAGGCCGACAGCTTTCTGCCCTCACATCCCTTGTATCTGACACAGCAGAACTCAAAGGAGACTCCAGTTAACCAGTGCCAGCTTGGGACTGGAGAATGCTGTTTCTACCCTCACCGTTTTGAAGTAAACAGAAATGCTGGCAGAACAAACTTGTGTCAGGAGATGAACACTATCAGAAAACTTCCACAAGCACTGCAGAAAGCATGAACTGTCAGTTTATCACTAACCCTTAACTCTCACGACCAAGACTTTCCTGGGATAAATCCCAGCCCCCTTCACTTGAGTTCCAGACAAAACATGAGGAGTCAGGTAGTTATAGGACTTCAAATGAAAAGAGGCATGATTTTTTAAAAAATATTTTATTTATTCATTTTCAAGCGGAGAGAGAGACAGACAGAAAGAGAGAAAGAGAGAGAGAGAGAGAGAGAGAGAGGCACACAAGGGCCACCACCTTGTGGGTCTGGCTTATGTGGGTCCTGGGGAATTGAACCCCGGGCCTTAGGCACTGGAGGCAAGTGCCTTAACCACTGAGTCATCTCTCCAGCCCGAGGCATGATTTTTTAAAATCAGTAGTGTCTGCTTCTAGAAGTTTCTCTAATGACAGGGTCTGGAATCTTTTGGAAGGTGAAGATCGCTGAAGATGGTGTTCTATCTGAACACCTGCACTACCGTTTCCAGCTGGCCAAAACTGTAAGTTGGTCAGAATGCTTAGAAGATTGGAAAAGAGCCAGAAATTCTGCAGAAACTAAAGAATGGGAAAACAAATCAGGGAAGGAGTCCCAAGGGGTTGGGGATTTTCCAAAGCCCAAGGATTAAATTAGGCAAATTCACATGCAGGAGATGACCTGACCTGCAGGGTGAGGTGCTCCAGGAACTTAGCTGGGAGCTGTTGGCTCCCTTAGAGGTGGAGTCTGAGCCCAGGTTGTCAGGGAGCAAAACCCTAGCTATGGAGGGCTGGAGAGATAGTGCCTAAGGCCCCGGGTTCAATTTCCCAGGACCCACGTAGGCCAGACCCACAAGGTGGTGGCCCTGGTTCTCTCTCTCTCTCTCTCTCTCTCTCTCTCTCTCTCGCTCGCTCGCTCGCTCGCTCGCTCGCTCGCTCGCTCTCTGCTTGAAAATGAATAAATAAAATTTTTTAAAAACCCTAGCTATGGAGACAAGAGAAACAAGAGTTTCAGAAGCCCTTCCTATGGAGTGTGACAAGGCTGTTAGCTAACAAATGTACCAAGGGGGAAAAAACAAACCAAGAGGGCAATACCTACATGAGATCTAGACAGAAACAGTGCACACAAAAGGAAGAAAACAGCAAGGGGAAATGGGGTCAAGGAGAGAAATAAGAAGGTATGGTTGTTAGATAAGAGAGTCCCAGACGACAGAGAGTCGCCACCCATGAAGATGAGAAGACCCAGTGGGTCATTCAGCCAGCACTCATCATGACCGAGCCAAGGACTCCACGGGCACTCCATGGGGTGCCTTCTAGGTCTCTGCATTGTGTTGGGTTCAGCAAAACCAACATGAAGCTCAAATGGAATTCACACCCTAATGACGGATCAGAAACGCTCATCCTCAGTATGGCTGATTCCATGCTGGTGTCCCAAGCCCTGATGGGTGCTGCTCTCTCACTCTCAAAAGCACCCTCAGGAAGAAGGGAATTTGAGAAGCAACTGAGGCCCGGGAGAGAAGTGGTGGGGAACGCAGAGAAGATTGGGCCTGAGTAGGAAGGTTGGGGCAGAGAAAGAAACAACAGGGCAGAACTTTGATGGGAACCAGACAGAAACGGCTCTTCTCTGAGCCCGATGCCAGCTCTAGGTCCCCTTCCTGAGACAGGAAGAAAGAGAGGATGAACCAGTGGGACCCACAGCCACAGACATTCAATCAACACAGGATAAGCCAGTGAGACAGAAACCAATGATTTTTGACACAAAGACCCCTAAGCTCACAACAATAAAGCAGCCTTAATACTCATCCACCATGACTCAGGGAACTGAGCGGAAGAGGGGGCGGAAAGATTGTGAGAGCCGTGGTGGGGGAGACTATCCAGAGGCATGGCACCCCTCAGTAACAACACACTTGGGTCAGGAGAACCGGGCTGAATACTAGGCTATCCATGGTCCCCTGTCACAAGGACTGATCCAGATGGTACATGGAGGAGGATATCCAGCTGATTGGGGATGGGGAGGGGGGGGAATTGGGGATTTGGGGATAACAACTCATTGTTTGCCCACTAAATAATGTAACTCATTATTGGACAATAAAAAATTTTACAAAAGAGAGAGCAGAGGATGTGAGTAATATCCACAAGAAAGATACAACCCTGGGCTGGAGAGATGCTCAGCAGTTAAGCTGCTGCCTGCAAAGCCTAATGACCCAGGTCTGATTCTCCCAGTATCCACGAAAAGCCAGATGCACAGTGCCACATGCATCTGGAGTTTGTTTCCTGGAGGCCCTGGTACACCCCATTGTCTCTCTCTTCCCCTGTGTCTCTCTTCTCTCTGCTTGCAAATAAATATGTAATAGTTTTTAAAAATCAGAAACAAAAAGAAAGGCACAACCCTTTGGTTTCTTCTCTCACCCTCTGGAAAGATGCCGAAGGAAGAACCGTTCTGTACCAAACAGCCTCCAGTCAGGAGCTGCTCAGAGAGCATCACGTAGCTCTCTCTCCAAGGGAAGAGTGTGCCAAGCAAGAGAAGTGTATCCAGCCACCTGCCCCTGGGGGAATTGTCAGACTGGGGAGTGAGCCGATCTGTCCTCGGTTCAGATCCATGTGAATGCTGTCACACACTTAATGGAATAAAACAAATGGTGCTGTTTGTCAGAAGGTCTCTGGCCTGGAAACATCTCCCACTCGCTGTCTGAAAAGGCAGCATCCAGAGATGTTCTTGGATTTAAACAAAAATCTCCCTGAAGAATTGAAGCTGGATATTATCTGACATCGGAATCTTGACATGTTGGGGGGTTTTTTTTGCCAACTTTTTTTCTCACCCTATACCTCAGCTGCAATGGAAACAAATATATGTTTTGAGACAGGAAGGAAAGGACCCATATTTTCCTCTAGCAGTACGGATCAAGTGTGGAGACGTCAGGCAGGAGAACCCAGGAGTTATCCAGGAGTTTAGCCAGAGCTGAGGGTAAAGGAGGAAAGAGGAACTCCGATGAAAGGAGATGGTGACATTTAAGAAGACAGAGTATCCTGGAAGGAACTGTGGCTCTCCAGTCACTTTAATGACATTCACACTCAGAGTTCATGTGTGGTTTTTTGTTTTGTTTTGGGGGTCTTTTTTTTGCTATTATGCGAAATTCTCCAAATAAGGAAAACGTTTCCCTCTGTCTAGCTGATCTGTTCGTAGAAACCTCCATACGAGGTGGGTTCTGCTAGGCCCAGCTCATCTATGCTTGCCATCAGTCATTAACTCCAGAAGAGTTAATGCATTTGTGAAATGGATTCCCTTAATCACATAGCTATAACTATTAGAAAAAAAATATTGGACAATATATAGACATCGTGGTCCCCTACTACAAAGACTGATAAAGACGGCCCACGGAGGAGGATATCCAGCTGACTGGGGATGGGGAAGGGGGGCAACAGGGAATTGGGGATAACAACTCATGGTTGGCCCACTAAACAATGTAACTCATTATGAACAATAAAGAAATATATATATATATATATATATATATATATATATATATATATATAGACATCGTGATGTGAAATGGAATTTTGTATAGAATTGGCCATATTTGCACAAAGCTGTTCAGGCATTCGTGGGAACATTGACCACTTTCCCGCCTTAGTTGAAAACTGAAAAGGCATCTTTCCAATTCTCCCTCCCTCACTTCACACTTCATTA